>JAJIBD010007600.1:0-100588 GCA_021461705.1 Cryptotis parvus | reverse complement strand
GAGTGTGGATGGTGAAGATCGCTGCCAGCAATGTGTGGGGGGTTTTTCTGGGTTCTTCTGAGGCTCTATCGGGATGGTGTACTGGGTTGGAAGTCGCTCTCGTGGTCCGCGGGAATGCAGGGGGTCTAACGGGGAAAGCTGGTATCTGCTCTGCCAGGGGTATCTGTTTGTGGGGATGCAAGAAGAGCTAAGCCAGCGGTTGCTGCTCTGGTCACCAGCAGCGCCAGTGCGGAGCGAGGAGGCAGAGCTGAGAGACCTGCTGCCCACAGTTTATCCCCCGGCGCAAATTCCCTTCTCCCTTTCAACCTTCTTCCCCTGACGGACTTTAGGAAAGGGGCCCTGTGAAAGGCCCCTAGCGAGTGCCTCACTGCCTCAGTGAGAGATCAAGTATGACATCATTGGTCTGACTGAGACGAGGAGGAGTCAGTCACATCATGCTGTATTTGACACTGGAGAAGAATTATACCTTGGAACATACAACGAAAGAGCCGTCGGTGGCATTGGTGTCTTTGTCAACACGAACATGGCCGTCAACATTGATTCATTTGAATGCCTAACAAAAAGAGATGTGGCCCACTGCCAGCAATTTCTATCTTCATTGTCTACGTACCAACATCCACATACAAAAAAGATAAAATTGAGAAATTCTACATGGAACTAGAGGAGTTCTATAAAAAAATCACACCTTCTACAAGATCATAGTCAGAAATTTTAATGCCAAGATAGGACCAAGAAGATCAGCTGAAGAACTCCACATTGGGACCCATGGCCTAGAATGGAATGAACAGGGTGAGAAACTATCTGAGTTTATCATGTCTACCAAGACCATTCATGGGCACTCACAGTTCCAGAAGGCTGAAGTGAAACGTTGGACATGGGAATCTCCTGGTGGACAGTTCCACAATGAAATTGACCACATCATTTTCAATCGACAGTTTTGTCTGACCTATGTCGCTGTTGTCCCAAAATTCCAAACAGGATCGGACCACCGTATCCTTCGTGCAAAAATTCTACTTCACGCAACGGGAGAAAAAGCTGCAAAGTTTAAGAAGAGAACTCCCAGAATGACCACCAACTGGGAACTCTTTGGCACCATTGCAGCAACATGGGACGATACCATCATTGACGACATCAATGAAGAATGTAACCGACTGGTTCAGCACCTCCATGATTGTGCGAAGAATGCCGAGAGAGAAAAGACACAAAAGGAAGCCTGTTTTCAGAAACTCTTTGAGCTCATTTGCCAACGTGGCAAGGCGAGAGCCTCAGATGACCAAATGCTAACATCCAAGCTTTCAAAGCGGTGCAGAGAAGCGATAAAAGAAGACCTCAAAGAAAGAAGAGGAGAAATACTGGAAGATGCAACAGAAGCCAGGAAAATAATTCGCACTGCCCGCCTGTCCTTCTCCAACTATAAGACCAAGATGACTGCCCTCCGACACCCTGATGGATCTATCACATCTTCCAGAAAGGCAATGGAGAAGATTATCCATGACTTCTACTCAGATCTCTTTGATAGCCATGTATACCTGCCCACATACCAAATTCCACAGGGTGGATATGTCATTCCCAACATTTTCCCTTCTGAAATCCGACATGCTATTTCGTCTGTGAAAAAGGGAACAGCAGCAGGCCCAAACAAAGTCAGACCCGAACACCTGAAGAATCTGCTGTCAGTACTCATCAATACACTAGCTCGGCTCTTCACACGCTACCTGTC
The DNA here is from genome assembly GCA_021461705.1 of Cryptotis parvus. Taxonomy (NCBI): domain Eukaryota; kingdom Metazoa; phylum Chordata; class Mammalia; order Eulipotyphla; family Soricidae; genus Cryptotis; species Cryptotis parvus. The sequence goes on along the minus strand of JAJIBD010007600.1, from coordinate 98,868 downwards.
CAAATGCAAGGTGCCCTCCCAATGGAAAACCAGCAGGGACAGTTCTACTGTTCAAGAAGGGAGACATTCAAGACATCGGCTACTATTGTCCCATCTATCTGTTGTCCATCATCTACAAGCTGTTTACACGAGTCATCCTGAACAGGATTGGCAGAACACTAGATGAGGGACAACCATGCGAGCAAGCTGGCTTCCGGAAAGGATTCAGCACAATCGACCATATCCACACAGTAACCAAGCTCATTGAGGTTTGTAGGGAGTACAAGATGCCGCTCTGTCTCACGTTCATTGATTTACAGAAAGCCTTTGATTCTGTGGAGACTGAAGCAGTCATCGAAGCCCCTAGCCAAACAGGGCATTCAAACCCAATACATCAAGATCCTTTGTGAGCTGTATTACGGATTCACCACCAGGATCTCACCATTCTACAAAGAAGTGATCATTGATGTCAAAAGAGGGGTTTGACAGGGTTATACCATTTCACCAAAACTCTTCAGCATCACCCTTGAGAACATCATGCGACAATTGGAATGGAAAGGAATGGGAGTGAATATAGATGGTCAGCAACTACACCACCTCCCGCTTCGCTGATGACATCGTTCTAATAACACCAAACATTAGCCAAGCAGCACAAATGCTGGCTGACTTCGACAGAGAATGTGGAAAGATAGGTCTACAGCTGAATCTAAAGAAAAACCATGTTTATGAAAAATGAACTAGTTCCAGAGACCCCATTCACTCTCACTGGAACAGACATTTCTGAATGCAGCAGTTATGTGTACCTAGGTCAAGAAGTCAACATGAGGAACGACCTAAAACCTGAGCTGCGCAGGAGGAAGAGAGCGGCATGGAATGCCTTCAAAGGCATCGAATCTTTTTGACTCCATCATTCTTCCTGCATTAATATACGCCTCAGAGACCTGGGCCCTACGAAAGCAGAATGAGAACGTTATTCAGGTCTCCCCAGAGAGGAATCGAAAGAGCTATGCTTAGAATATCATGCCTCACTCAAGTGAGAGAAGGAATCTGGAGTTCCGACCTCTGTCGCTGTTCCAGAATCAGGGACGCTGTCTCATTTGCCAAGGCATAGAAAATCAGATGGGCTGGACCTGTAATGTGATTTGGAGACAACCACTGGACTAGAGCTGTTACTGATTGGATCCCAGAGGATGCCAAAAGATCACGTGGCCGCCCACCTACAAGATTGTCAGACTTCCTTGTCAAGACCCTGGAAGGAACTGTTTGAGGCTCTTCATATTCCTGAATCAACCAGATGCCATTGGGGCTACATTGGTACGTGATAGGGTCCTATGGAAATTTTACTGTCACCCGCTTGAGCAAATCGATGAATAAAGGGATTCAAGTGATCAAGTGATCAATTAGGATGTGTCTTGGAGTATTCATTTTTTTTTTCTTTTTTGGGTCATACCCGCAACGCTCAGGGGGTTATTCCTGGCTCTGCACTCAGGAATTACTTCTGGCGGTGCTCTGGGGACCATATGGGATGCCGGTGATCGAACTCGGGCCGGCCAAGTGCAAGGCAAACGATTCTTATTTGGGTTTCTTTTAGCTGGTATCCTAGGGGCCTCCTGAATCTGGGAGCAGCATTCTTCAGTTTGGGGAACTTCTCAGCAATGATGGCTTTGACAGTTTCTTCTTCATCAGCATTTTCTTCTTGCTCTTCTGGGACCCCAATGATCGTATGTTTTTCCTTTTGACTTCATCCCAATTATCTCTTGTAGTCTGTTCATTAACTGTGAGTCTCTTTTCCATCTTATGCTGTGTTCTAGAACAGCAGAAAGTTGTTTAATTTGGGTCATAATTGTTGGAAACTTGACCTGCTCCTTGAGATATTGCAGGTATAACTGTGGTGCCCGGCTGCATCAGCAGGTGGCAGACAGGAGACAGGCTTGTCTACACCCAGGGCTCTGCCCTGTGGGCCCTGGATGGTTGATGGCCTGACATAGAAAAACACTGCCCCCCGAGATGAACCCAGAGCCATGGCAGAGTCTGACAAGCTAGTTGTGGTGTATTCAATAAGCCAAAAACAGAAAAAATAATGGACCTCATTCCCAATGAATGGAGACGTTACTGGTGCCCACTTGAGCAAATAGATGAACAACAGCAAGACTAGTGACAAGTGACAGGTGATGGAAACTTAGTTTCCAACAAGTTTCCTGGGTTGGTGGAAACTTTGCTTTGGAGGCCTTCCAGTGTGTTTTTCATTTCACTTACCACATTTTAAAAATATCTGTCATTTCTGCTTGTATTTTGGTCTGCACCTTACTCATTTCTGCTTTTTGTGTCCTCTTGTATTTTATTGACTTTGTATTCCATTGCTTCTTTGAGTTCCTTATGCATCCTTAACTGTTTCTTCCTAAATTTCTTATCAGAGAGTTTGTATAGCTCATCATTATTGCTTGCCTTATCTGGGCTAGTGACTTCACTCACTGAGCTTGATGGAATTCTGATTTTGCTTTACCATAACGGCGACTATTGTAGGTTGCAAATTTGTGTTATTGGGTGACCTGATAGTACGGTTAGTAGGTGTCTGGATTGTTTGCCGAGTTTGGGATGGGTGGTAAGGAATGCAGGGATGAATGCTCACTGGTATCTCAGGTAAGAAAAATAGTAAGTATTTTGTGTGGACGTCCATATGGTTTTGAGTTTTGTGATGTCGGTGGTTCTGCAGGGTACTCGGGGCTCAAACACACCTAGTAGGGGGATGGGAGGCATCTGTCAAGGTTCTTCTTTGAGGGGGTTTGGGCCACACACAGTTATGCTCTGTGTTTAATCCTGGCTCTGTATTCAGGGATCGCCTTTGACAGTGCTTGGGGGACCAGCACTGCATGATCCCTCGAGCACTATCAGAAGTGACCTCCAAACAGAATTGGGGGTGGGGGTAGGCAGGAGATCAGAGACGAACTGAAACTTTCCCAAAGAAGACATACAGATGGCCAAAGGCACATGAAAAGATACTGGTCAGTAGTTATTATCTAGTATTTGAAAACCAAAACAATAAGAAGATACCACCTCGTACTCCTGACACTGGTACATACCACAAGGAACAGAGACAACCAGTGTTGACATGGATGAAGAGAAAAAGGAACCCTCACTCACTGCTGATGGGAACATAGACTGGTCCAGTCTTTTTGGATAACAGGATGAGCACTTTATGTATGTATATCTGTATGTATGTATGTGTATGTATGTATGTGTGTATGTATGTATGTGTGTATGTATGTATTTACTTTATTGCTTTTTTGGGGTCACATTTGGTGATGCTCGGGGTTACTCCTGGTTCTGCACACAGGGGAACATATAGAATGCTAAGGATTGAACGCAGGGTTGGCTGCATGCAAGGCAAATGCCCTGCCCACTGTACTATCTCTCCAACCCCAAGATGAACACTTTTAAAAAAAATAAAACAAACCTAGGAATCAAGTTTTCATATGACCCAACAATTCTTCTTGAAGCTTCTACCCCAAGGGCACAAAATCCCTATTCAGAAAAGACATTTGCACCTTATGCTCACTGCGGCTCTATTCACAGAAGTCAAATTCTGGAAACAACCCAAATGTCCACCACTAGATAACTAGCTAAAGAAAGTAAGGTCCATGCATGCAGTGGAATACTACTGGCTTTAAGAAAAGATGAAATTGTGTCATTTGTTGCTACGTAGGTGGGTCTGAGAGAATCATGTTGAGCAAAAAATTAGTCAGAGAAGGGCAAACACAGAATGACTTCCCTCCTACGTGGGAGGTATTGTGTGTTTGCCCTTCTCGGACTAATTTCACTCAACATATAGAGACAAAGTAGAACTTGGCTTGCATGCACCCCTTGTATATTGTGGAGTAGGACTCCAAAGAGGAAGCAAAAGACAGAACAAGCACTTTCTTAGCACAGTAGGCAGCGCATCAGTCTCATAATCAAAAGACAGAACAGCTCTTGGACAGCCTGGCTACCCAGGAGGGTGAGGGGAAGAAAATGGGAGGATGAAGTTCTGATACGGAATACGGAGTCCATCACTGGTGTCCTGATGTGATGCGCAGAGGGGCCTACTCCCTGAAAACAGACGCTGGACCCTTGGCAAGGGTCATTCACTACCATGAATGGGGTCCTCACAGCTGTTCCACACACAGCATTGGGGGAGGCCACTGTCCACCTGTCCAGTGTGGGAGAGGTGTTGACCTTTTAACTTTTTTATTTTTTGCTTTTTTGGGTCACAGCCGGCAATGCTCAGGGGTTACTACTGGAATTATTCCTGGCGATGTTCAGGAGACTGTATGGGATGCTGGGGATCGAACCCGGTCGGCCATGTTCAAGGAAAGCACCCTACCTGCTGTGCTATCACTCCGGCCCCATGGTGTTGACCTTTAAATACAGGATTCATCACGGGTTTTTAACCTTCTATAAATTGTGTTTCTCATATAAAAGAGGAAAAAAAAGTAGGACAACTGAAGCCCAAAGGTAACAAAAAGCTGAAAATTGGTCATCAATGGGAAGCTAGGACAGGGCAGGGTAGGGGGGATTGAACAGAAGGGAAATGCTGTGCAGTGGTGGAAAGGGACGGACACCTTAACAGTATTATAAAGCACAGTGCCTAAGAGAAAGTGAAGAAACAACCAGTGGGCAGTTTCTATACACGAGTTGATATAAGTGTCCCCTCTGCTGAACTGTCTCTCTGGGCCCTTGCAGGGGTGATGATGTCCTGCCCTTGTTTGTGCCACTTTTATAGGATATTTTAGGTGTCTTGTTTCTTTCTTTTTTTGGGGGAGGTAGGTGGAGGTCTACCAAGCAGTGCTCAAGAGATCTAGGGGCCATACCAGGAAATTTTAGCCAACTGGACCAGAGTTTCACTCACTGCAGCGGCCTGGGGACACAAGACTGTTCCGGATACTGGCCGTACACTCCCTGTCTAGCTGCTGTCGCAGTCAGCACGCTCAGACCATCACTTGTTCGACTTTGGTTCAATCATCTCTGCTTCCAGCCTTCACCACTCCCAACTTGGCCTTTCTGCTTTCCGTGGGAGGTTCTCAGAAGAACACTGGATTGAGGCAGGGGGCATCCAGGTGGGAGACTACAGTGTGACTCAGAATTTGGAGTGCACAAGCCCAGAACCACAGTCAAGAATTACTCAGTGGCTCTAATCCTTGTCACTCCTGAACCAAGTCTTTGCACTAACACTCAGGGGGACAATTCAGCCAGAGCCCAGTCGCTCTGGGCCTCCTGTCCCTCCCCCCCCAACTCCACCCCCCAATCAAGGGAATTCCTCTCAGAGGAGGAAGAAGGAAGCTCTTTCTGGGCTGGGGGTTGGAGAGACAGTGTAAGGGGTAAGTCACCTGCCTTGCATGTAGAGTCTTTTTTTTTTTTTTGGGTCACACCCGGCGATGCTCAGGGGTTACTCCTGGCTCTGCACTCAGGAATTACTCTGGCGGTGCTCAGGGGACCATATGGGATGCCGGGGATCGAACCCGGGCCGGCATAGGCCGGCCGTGCAAGGCAAACGCCCTACCCTCTGGGCTATCTCTCCGGCCCCTCATGTAGAGTCTTGACTCTGATTTAAATCCCGGCACTGAATATGGTCCCTTAAGCACTGCCAGGGGATACTACTGAGGACAGAGCCAGGTATAGCTTCTGAGTATGTCTGGGTATTGCCCCGAAACTCCCTGCAAAACATAATAAATCACTGACAGGGTGGAGAGAGAGCACAGAGCTTGTGGCCTTGCATACAGCAGAACCAGGTTTGATCCATGGTAGTACATGGTTCCCTGAGCACTGTCTGCTGAGGCCCTGAGCACCTCTAGTTGTGTTTCCCAGCACCTTTGGGTGCTGTCCAGGTAACCCAACACTGTTAAGACCTGAGCACTGACTAGCTGAACCTTGGATGAAAGCCTCCAGGAGGGACTCAGCCTCCTCCACACCACTTGGGAGAGTCCCTTAAAATCTTTTTTTTTCTTTTTTGGGTCACACCCGGCAATGCTCAGGGGTTACTCCTGGCTCTGCACTCAGGAATTACTCCTGGCGGTGCTCGGGGACCATATGGGATGCCGGGGATTGAACCCGGCCGGCACTGGCCGCGCGTGCAAGGCAAGCGCCCTACCCGCTGGACTATCGCTCTGGCCCTGAGTCCCCTAAAATCTTAAAAGGTCAAGAGTCTCTATACTACTTCCTGCGGGAGATCTAACAGAATACGGAGCACGGAGCACGGGATCTGTGGAGTCTTTCTACATCCCAGTCTTCTCCGTTACCTCCACAGTGTTGGCTTGGTGGATCCCAACTGGGTGTGTGGGACAGGGAGGAAGAACACAGATTAGTTCAACTGGGCTGGCCTGGTAAACCTGACATCTATGGCAGCATCTTGGATCTGTCCAATGGGTTCAGCTAATGGGTCAAGTTTCTCTGGTGTGAGAATACTGAGAATTTCAAAAACAAGACCAGTAATAGCTACACCTTGAGACACTAACACACGATAAACACGGTCCTAGTAGCCAAGAACAGCATGTTTCCCTCGGCCATCGAGCGTGGTTTGCTGCTTCAGCGTTAACCAACAATGCCCAGCCCCATCACTAGCGTTTTGCGTTACTAGGGATTCACTTTTTTTTTGTGGAAGGCTTTCCGAATATCACCAAGAAACGGGTGAGTCTGTCTGTGATCTCAAAGTGGGAGAGGGAAAAGCTAAAAATAGACCCGAGGAAGAGAGAAAGCTCCCTATCCTCCAGTCCCCCAAGCTAAACCACTAATGGAAAAACCAGTTTGTCTAATTAGACAACTCAGCACCGTTCTGTCAGCTCTGCTCCCTGGGGCTATGCGAATTCAAAAATGGAGACAAGGGGGTGGAGAGTGGGGGGACTCAGAAAACTTTCCCACTGTGCATATGTTCTGGCCCCAAAACAATTGGTCTGACAACCATCAAAAACACAACTTGGAGTAAGGGAGGCCCAGGCCACATGGCTTCAGGACGCTCTGACCACAGAGGTTGTGTCCCGAGCTCCTGCTCCCATCAGTGGCCTGATGGGAGCAACAGATTGATAAATGATTGGTGGAAGGAGGGAGTTCAGGCATGTTTTCAATGACATCACATGCTTTTCCTTTTTATCTAAAAACATGCTCTGAGATACTTCCGGTGAAATAATGTTTCTTATAGAATGAGAAGGCTCAAGGCTGAGGTGATGAGGTCCTGGAGATGAACAGAGGTGTTAAGGCACTTGCCTTGCATGTGGCAGACCCTATTGGATTCCAGCATTGCAGACTCTCCATGGCTCCCCTCTACACACACACACACACACACACACACACACACACACACACACACACACACACACACACACACACCCAGGTTGACTTCCCATTCTGTTTCTCACCCCCACTTCCACAGAAGTTTAAGGAGATTTAAGCAAATTAATTGCATAGTGGAATTAGAAAAATAGAAAATAAAGTGGAAAAGCGGATCCTAAGAGGAAGAGGAGGGAAATCTGCAGAGTGAGGTTAGAAAGGAAATGTCTTCATGGAACAGTTCAGTGGGGCTTTTCAGGAGCAGGGGCCCAGACCGTGCGGAGTGGGGGACGGAACCTAATTGTCACAAACACCCTGTCCCTGGCCCCTTTGTCTTCCCACCTTCTTGTTCATAATTTTTCTGTTTGTTTTAGGCCACACCCAGGAATGCTAAGGGCTTACTCTTGTTCCTGTGCTCAAGGAGCTCAGACATGCTATGCAGTACCAGGGATAAAACTGGGGTCAGCTGTGTGCAAGGCCAGACCTTAAGCCCTGGACTAGCTGTCTGGGCCCATCCTGCTGTTCTTTTAGGATGGTGGTGGTAGTAGTTCGGGTCACACTCTGTGGTGCTCAGGGTTTATTCCTGCCTCTGCACTCAGTGATCACGCTTGGCCGGCCTGGGGAAGACATGGGGTGCTGGGGGTTGAACCCAGTTGGCAGCGTGCAAGGCAAGTGCCCTACCCACTGGACTTCGGCCCCTCTTGCAAAGAACTCAACCACTATTTAAGAGAACATTAAAAAAAAAACGACTTTCACCTTCCTGTATCCCCTTCCCTTTGCTTCCTCAAAGTTTCTACTGAGCTCAGCCCTCTCTGGCCTCTGCACTCAGTCTTGACTGCTGGGGCGGTCAAGAGCCTGAGGTGCCATCACAGAAACAGTGGAGAAGTAGGGCCCTACGTTCTTTCCTGGTTCTTTCCTGAATCCTGCATTGGAAGGGAAGCAAGTAGGCATGGCCTGCCCTCTCTCAGCGTCTCCGCCTCTCTTGCACCTCTCCGGTAGGTGTTTCTGAGTCTTATCAGAGGGCAAGAGTTTACTGAGGGGAGCCTAGTCCCCTGGGCCTTTCCAGGAGAAAGGAACTCTTGGCAACTTCTGTTTCAAACACAAAACAAAGTGGGCAATCACAACAGGGCCAGCCACTGCCCTTGGGCACCATAAAAAGGCATCAAGCTTCTCGGGTAGCAGCCCCCAGGCTGACTGTGTGCTCGGTTAGGAGAGCACCGTACTGTACTGTCTCTCCAGCACCAAATCTACATTTGTGTTTTGTTTTGTATTTGTGCCACACCTAGGGCTGCTCAGGGTTTACTCCTGGCTCGGTGCTCAGGATCACTGCAGGGGTTTGGGGGCCATATGAGGTACTGGGGATGATGCTGGATCTGTTGTGTGCAACGTCAGCGCCCCTACTCACTGTACTATGGGCCCAGCCCCCAAATCTAAATTTTTAAGATTAGTTGCGTTCACAGAGTATTCTTGTGTGTTCCTCACAGTGAATACAGAGCTTAGGGTATTTTTGCGGTGGGTGGGGGTGGGGATTTGTGCTTGAGGAAGCTTTCCTCCCTGAGATGGGCGCTGAGGGCTGTAAGCGCTTGTCTCAGTAAATCAGCTTGGGCTCTGGGAGGGAAGCAGGGGCAGCAAGCAGAGTGGGGAGAGCGCAGGTCTGTCCCGGTCCTTGGGTTCCCAGGAAGCCCTTAGACTTAGGCTCACACATCTGGATCCCGCCAGGTGCGGCCGGCGTCCCTATGCCCCAATTCTCCCTCAGTGTGCAGCTGTCACTCGGGAAACCTAATTCGACACCGGCTAGGACCCCACTTGCAATCAGAGGGACCTTTTTGTCCGGGTCCTGCCCAGGGTTGTGGGCAGGAGGCATCTGCACATTCCTGGACGCCAGGCCGCGGGTAAGTTATGAGGACCCAAACCTTTGTCTAGGAAAGGAGCGAGAAGACAGAAGGCTGGTCAGAGGGGCGTGTGGTGCCCCCTGTCCGACTAGGGCTCCATGCAGGGCTCTAAGCGCCACGCCACAGCGATACGCTGGTAACAAGCAGTAAGCATCCTGGAGCACAAGGAAGGCTCCAGGGGCATCCAGAAGGGCAGAGGGGAAAGCAAGGGTTCCTGGGAGGGGGCGAGGGCGATACAGAGGCGCGCTCCCGGCCTGGCCCAGGATAGATACGCGCAGGGAAGCCCCACGCTCAGACCCTGGCACCAGCCGACCCCATGCTGCAGATGGGCGCCTGCCTTCCACAGCAGGCCCCGCCCTGCCAGAGCGGTCCGAAGGCGAAGGCGTGGCATATAGGGGGCGTGGCCAGACGGAGGGGCAGGCCCGGCGAAGGCGAGAGGCGGGGCCAGGAGGCGACTGCGGTCCCAGTGGCGGCGACCGGGGTGGGGCCTGGCGTTGGGGGGCGGTCCCTGCGGAGGACAGAGGTGGGGCCAGATGTCGGGGGCGGGGCCTGGCTGAGGCGCGGGTGGGGCCAGGAGACGGAGGCGGAGCTATGTGGGGCACGGGGCGGGGTGTGCCGCCGCTGTCGCGGGTACGACGCCGACTGACGCGGCTGACGCGGCACCCGCCAGGCCGCAGCCCGCCGCGCCGCCGCTGCCGCCGCCGGGCCCGCCCCCGGCGCTCCCGCCCGGCCTCCCGCGCCCCTGTCAGATTGCTGCTCTGAGGCGCGCCGAGCGCTCCTTCCTGCAGCCGGGCCGGCCGCGGGCACACCCCCACGTCGCGCCGCTGCCGCCCGCGGGACATGGCACACGCTCCGGCTAGCTGCCCCAGGAGGGTGGCGCTCATCACTGGCATCACCGGCCAGGTGAGTGCCCTGCGGGGTCTGGCACGTGCGCGCCCTCGCCCCGCGGCCGCGCGGCCGGGACCCGCGTCCTGCGGCCCGGAAGGTCCCGGCGCGCCCCACGGAGGACGCAGGCTGGGGGCCTGGGGGGACGCGGGCAGCGGCGTGGGGGGGCCGGGCTCTAGGGGCCTCTGCCCGGCAGGTGGACGGGGACGCCTCCTCCGAGTCTCCCCGCTGCGCCTGAAGGCTGGGGGACCGGGAGGAAGCGGCGACCCTGCGATCCGGTGGCCGGGCGATCCGGCGACCCGGCGATCGGGTGACCCGGCAATCTGGTGATTGGGTGATCCGGCGATCTGGTGATCTGGTGATCCGGCGGTCTGGTGCTCCGGCTGCTCCGGCTGTAGCTTTTAGGCTTGCGGAGCAGGGGAGGCGCTCCTGGCCCGTCCCCGCCCCCCACGAGAAGAGGGAAAAATCAAAAGGGAGCTGGGGCCGGCGCGCCACCAAAGGCGTCTCTTCCTTATTCCCTTTCTCGCCGTCACACGCGCTTTTCAGCTTCTCCCTCGCTAGGCTTTGAAAGTGTGTCCGAGTGGTCCCAGAGCCAGGCAGGCTGCAACTCCCTTTACAAAGCCTTCACTTCCTGGTGGGGATAGAGACCGGCCCAATCGTCGGCAGAGCGTGGCCAGTGCGTGTCTGTCCTCTCTGAGAGGTGCCGGACAGACGATGGGCACCACTACACTGCCTGAGCTCTGCCTGGCACGGATTTCCAGGGGTAACCCAAGGGAGGCCCTCGCGTTTCAGGGCCGATGGACAGGGCTGAAGGCCTCCTGCTGGCAGCCCGCATCGCACCGCCTGAGAGGCCGAGCTCTGCTTGCTCCCACCACTGCCCCTATTGCCCCCACTTTACAGAGAGGGAAACTGAGGCATGAGGGTGCGCTGCCTGTGGTCAAACCGCCGAGGCGCTGCCTAGTCGGGATTCAGATCCCAAATGCTTTTAGCCACATGATGTCTGAGTTTATGGTTCTCTGTCCATATTGCTCTGTATTGGGCAAGAAAGCGGTGTGTGAAAACGGCTGCGGGGGAGGGCAAGGTCCAGCGTGAGGGGCCACCTTAAGTACTTGCGCTGATGTGTGCACGCTACAACCGTGTACATTTCAGCGGTTCAGCATTGTTTCCCCAGTACCAGCTCCGCAGGTTTTTCCAGTCTAAGCCAGCAGTAGTGTGAGCGCAGGTTGGAAATGGAGCCTAGGGAAGCCTGGAGAACCGTCTTCTGGCTGGTCCTGGGGCAGGCAGTGCCCAGGTGTGCAGCTGTAACCCTACAGATGCCCCCCAGGGTGCCCTTCCTTCAGCTGCTGACCAGCTTGGACGCCCCTAACTCAGTCCCCTCTCATTTCCAAGTCTGTCTGCCTATTTGTTTGTTTATTCACGGGGGTTTCTTCTAAGTAGCTCCCAGGGGGCCCCAGGCACTTCTCCCAGAGATGCTGGTGCTGCTGCTGCTCATGCCCCCAGTGCTGGGGGCACTGGGGCTGCTCAGGGGTCTGGCCGGGCTCTCTCCAAACCCTCATTTTCAGCCTCAGAGTCCTGCTTGGGTGCCGGGTACCCTCTAGGTCCGACCATTCTAGTGACCCTCAGGGCTGCTCCTGGCTCATCGATGGGAGCATAACTCAGGGGCAGGGAATTGGACCCGGCTCTCGGCCCTTGGGACTGTGTCCCTGGATGGTGTCAGGCTTTGCTCTCCCTTCCCCGTGCCCCAGCCTTGTAGCATCCGCCTTCCTGCCTAGTCCCTGACTGATCCTGGTCCAGTGTGACTCCAGCTGCCTTTAGACCCAGCCATGGGGTCAGCTGCACTTGGCACCTATCTTCCAGTTGGGGCTCAGCCTGGGAACTGTGACTTTCAGGAGGGTGATGAGGTTAATACCGTCTGTGCAGAATGGTGAAGTTAATACCACTTTTCTTTCTCTGTTTTAAAGTTCTCTCTTGGCTTTATTTATTTCTATTCCCCCATGCCCCTTTCCCTTTGTTTTGGTGCTGGTGGTGTTTTGATCAGGGATGAAAATAGGTGCACAGGCACACACATGCACATAGGCTGTGGTGCTCCCTCAGGCAGCTTCTCCTTAGCCTGGTGCTCAAGCCTGTGTTCAGCAGGACAGTTATGGGGTAGCGGGAGGTACAGTGGGGTGTTGGAGGACAGGTTTAGCCATTCTGGGAGTTTTGTTGTTTTGCCCACTCCCAGCTTAATCTATTTAAGCCAAGGTTCATTCTAATGAGACCTCTCTTCTATGTAAACACTGCTAGAGGGTGTGGCAGTTACAGAAGTCACCTTGACTGAATAACTTCTGACTTATACATCTACTAAGACTTCTATATTTTCTAGATTGGGCACAGCTCCTCTTTATACCCACTGCACTCAGCGTGGGACAGTTAGGAATTTCCCAGGAGACTTCCATCCTGGCTATGTTGAGACTATAGGAAGACTATAGGAAGGATCATACTAGTTTGCTCTAAGCAGGTGAGTGTGACCCTTTCAGTACACGAGAGCAAGATACTCAGAATCACCCTGGTGCAGATAACAAGGACCTTGTGGATACCATCTAGATTACATGAAGCTCATGAAATTAAGATGTATTACTTTATATCAGCCCTCTCTCTTTCCAGTGTTTTACATAAGAGATAATCTTGGGATTAGCCCTTGGCATAACCTTTGTTTATACCTGCAATAAGGTGTGGCACTACACTCTGATTAGAGTTCTTTGTTGACATGCCCCTCCCTGGATTACTTTGGTGTATATAAGGGGGACTGACTTGAGGCCCCTTCGGCTTTTGGCTCCTCAGCTTTCAGCTTTTGGCTCCTGTGGCTTTTGGCTCCTCGGCCTTTTGCTTTTGGCTTTGGCTTTTTGCTCTTTGGCCTTTTGCTCCTTCTTCTGGGTAGGACTCAGCTCGGGTGAGATCCTCTCTCTTTGGTGGAAGACTTAGGCTCTTTTGTATGGTCTAAGTTTGGACCAGAGCTAGAGTTTGTTCATTGTATTGGAGTGCTGTGGAAGAGCTCTTGTACTATTAAAAGCCTTTTTGGAACTGCACCGACTCATGAGGTTTCATCTGTTCCCCCGAGTCCTCGGAGGTAGAAGAGAACTTCTGTCCCGACACTATCGGGGACCCCAGTGGCTTCCCCGACAGTGGGGGGGGTCGCGGTGGGCTCTCACAAGTGCTTGCCCCAAAGCTCTGCTTTTCACTGCACCCCGGGATATTCTTGCTGCTCCCAAATCTGATTTCCCATGAAGTTTCTGTGCTTGCGACAGAAAGACACAGAGCGAGGCAGATGCAGAGGCATGAAGGTTGTTTCACACTGTGCTGTTTTTGCAGATGTGTTTTAGGAGCAGTGACGGCTGCGGTGCAGTGCCAGTGTCACCCTCTGCTGCCCCCAGCATTGCTTGGGGGTCTCTGACCGCACTGGGTCAGGCTGCTGCCCCTGACCGGTTGGTCCTCAGAGAGGCAGTGTGGGCTTGGTGATCCTGAGTGGTCTTCAGGGGTCACCCCAAGCTGTGTGAGGGGCCAGGGGTTAAACCCACGGCCTCAGGCATGCTCACACATGCTGCGACCCTTCCAGCAACGTCTCCAGCCCTTTTAGTTAGGAAAACGACGGGGTGGGGGGCAGTGGCGGGAGCTGCTTGGGGCTGGGCTGGCGGCTGCAGGGCCCAGGGTGCTCGAGGGTCTGTGAGGTGTCAGGGATCAAGTCCAGCACTGCACACCTCTAAGGGTCCATCCCTGAGCCAGCCCCCAGATCCCCACAGCCCTGGCCTTTGCGTGTGCACATAGCAGCTACTCTGTGGTGCGGCACCGCCTGTGATACCCCAGGGTGATAGAATAGCTGCCAGGTGCAACAGCAACTCCCTAGGTGATGCTCAGTGTTTGTGGGGTGCTGGGGTTCAAATGGGTGGCCAGTTGCTGGGAGCTCGTGACATAGGCCCTGCATCATTCCATTCATATATGTATACACACACACACACACACACACTCACATATATATGGGGGGGTGGTACTTTGGGCAGTACTCAGGGCTAAGTATTTTTTTTTTTTTTTTTGCTCTTTGGGTCACACCCGCGATGCTCAGGGGTTTCTCCTGGCTCTGCACTCAGGAATTACTCTAAGCGGTGCTCGGGGGACCATATGGGATGCCGGGGATCGAACCCTGGCTGGCATGGGCCGGCTGCGTGCAAGGCAAACGCCCTACCCACTGGGCTATCGCTCTGGCCCCCAACAGGGCTAAGTTTTTTGACTTAGTTCACTCCTGGTGGAGCTTGGGGGGACATTTTGGGGTGCCAGGTTGGCTGTGTGCAAGGCAAGCACCTTACACTCCCACCTCCCAGCTGTCTCTGGCCCTCGCCCAGACCATCAGTCCACTATTTGTGTTATCTTTGGGAAGAGTTTACCAAATGACACTGCCAAATGTCCTACAAACATTTCAGCATGTGTGAATATATGCTCAGGTACATGGAACTCCCCACTTTCCAAGGTTTGCAACTCAGGGGGCGTTGTGGAACATGTGTGACGGAAAGACACAGCGAGACAGAGAGAGGCAGAGACACAAAGGTTGACTCACACCGTCCCGTATTGGCAGTGCTGTGGCGATGCTATCCCTGTGGGCCCCAGTGGTCTGGGTGCTGGACTGTCGGACCCTCGCTGAGGGTTGCCCTGTCCACACAGGTGCTTTCAGAGTCAGTCTCGCTCTGTCACTAACGCACATATGGTTATGTCATTTCCTCTTTACATTGTCAATAACCTTCGTGGAAACGGGGCTCTGACCTGGCTGTCTTGTGCCTTGCGACCTCGCTGGCCCCCCCACCCCCTACCCCCCCACCCCTTGCTCCCCTTTGCTGCATTTTACTGCACCCCTGGGGATATTCTTGCTGCTCCCAAATCTGATTCCCGTTAAGTCAGCTAATCCTCTCCGGGCTCTGAGTAATCCTGGCCCACGCAGCCCCTTCCAGGAACGCCCTTTGTGTTTGCGTCTCTAAAGCGCGTGCTGCCACACTTCATACACGCGCCTCGCTCTCGCAGTGCTTTGCACAGTGCAGCTGGAAGGGACAGAACCCGACTAGCCTGGCATGTGGCTTCCAGGCCGGCCTTTCCTGGGGGTCTGCTGCTGGGAGAATCGTGAAGTTTTCTCTCTCTGTCTGTGGGGCCACCATCTCCGTGTGCCGTGGAAGCGAGGTGCATGCCCAGGCATGAGGACCAGAAGACGCCTTTGTCCGGGCTCAGGGCTTTGGAAGGAGCCGGTTAGGTGACCCGCGTGAATGACAGAGTGGAGAGGGGAGGCTGGCTGGGGACAGGGAGGACAGGAGGGCGGGAGGGAAGTTGCTCGTGAGTCATTAGTACTGACCGGAGGAACGTTGCTCTGTTCAGCTGTTGGTACCTTTGCTCATTTCAGCTCATCCCCTGGGATGAGTTTTGAGGGGACGTGTCACTCTGATGGGCGACAGGTTGGCCTCTGGGAGGATGGCCATGTGCCTTTAGGTGGGACATTGGCCTGGCTCAGGCATGAGCGGGAGTGGGGGTGGCAGGACACCCCCGAGATAGGACAGAAGGCCTTAGCCACTTAGCCCTACAGCTGCCCCGTGGCACAGGGTTGGCGCTGTTTGCTAGTTCAGCTGATTGTGAGTCAGCAGAGTTGACTGTCTTGCAGAAAACCTGCCCAGAAATTGGAAGGGTGGGGTACAAAGATTGTAAAACATTCTGAGGAGAAGCTAGGCATGGGCAGGGGGCTGCGGGCAGAGAATTGGGGCCCCAGACCTGACAGATGCCCCGTTGAGGAGACCAAGGGGCTATGATAAGAGCTCGGGATATGCACTTGGGATATACTTGGAATTTATTCCTTCAAGGGGAAAAGGATGTCGGGTTCTGTGGGATCCATTTTCTGTGGCTTTTGCATTCATATTAACTACTAAAGCACCGGCATTCCCTTGGCATACCTGTGGGCACTTTGAGAGTAAGGTTCAATTCGCATCGTTTTTACTTTTTAGTTTTTGGTACATACTCAGTGGCACCCGGTGGCTATCCCTGGCTTGGAGCTGGGGGGTGGGGGACGGAGCATGCTGGCGGGGATCTCGCCAGGGTGGTCTCCGTGTAGGCAGGCGCCTTCCTGCTGTACTGTCTCCAACGAAGGAGCGGTAAAGAGTGGGTCGACATTGAATAAAACTTATCAGAGCTGCTCAGAGGTGTGATACAAAGTGTGGATAATGGAAGTAAGAGCCCATCTTAGTCACTCTACTGTGTGCCCCTTCCCTTTTCCCTTCCTGGGCTAATCTCCAGGGAGAGAGAGCACGACAATGGCAGATCTTGTCAAATCCCTGAAGTCCCAACTTGCTTTGGGACAAATGTCTTGGGTGGGGAAATAGTTGTGTTTGCAGGACGATCCCTTGGCTTTCAAAAGGTTTCAGCTCTGCTGTGCCTTGAGCGATTCCCGGACCCCCACCCCGCCCCTTTCCCTCTCATAGAAAGTCCCTGGTCTGAAGAGGCCAAGGAGATCGGAGATCGGAAGCCTTGTGGGTAGCTCTCAGGCTGCAAGTGCAAAGCCGATCTAAGAGATTAGCAGATTGCCTCCAATCGCCTTAGGTGAGGTGGTCTCCAAGAGAGCTGCCTTCGTAAGGCCTGTCCTGGTGGGGACTGCGGAGTGGGGCGGGCCACTCACCCTCCCTGTCCTGGTGGGGACTGCGGAGTGGATCAGGGCCGCTCACCTCCTGTCCTGGTGGGGACTGCGGAGTGGATTAGGGCTGCTCACCTCCTGTCCTGGTTGGACTGTGGAATGGGGCGGGTCCTTTCACCTCCTGTCCTGGTTGGACTGTGGAATGGGGCGGTTCTTTCACCTCCTGTCCTGGTTGGGTCTGTGGAGGGCAGCGGGGGCCTTTCACCTCCTGTCCTGGTGGGGTCTGTGGAGTGGGCGGGTCCTTTCAACTCCTGTCCTGGTGGGGTCTGTGGAGTGGGCCGGGTCCTTTCACCTCCTGTCCTGGTGGGGTCTGTGGAGTGGGCCGGGTCCTTTCACCTCCTGTCCTGGTGGGGTCTGTGGAGGGCGGCAGGCTGCTGTTTCCATCTCTGTGACTGTCGAGGAAAGCAACACTGAGGCTTGGAGCCTGCGCTCGGCTACCGCAGTGTGTTTCTCTCCAGGATGCCCCAGAGCCGGCTCAGGGTGTCAAGTGCTCAGCATCAAAGGCCAATAGGAGAATTGATTTATTTTTTAAAATCAGTAAATTGGGCAATTTGTGATGAAGTGTGTCAACTCAGCAGAAACTCACCTGAGGGCTGGCCTGGCCAGTACATGTTCCTTATTTTCGATATAAATAGTTGTCAAATTAGCCCTTCTATTTTAAGCGTGGCGTTCCAACGGTCGCGAAGTCACTCATTCAGGAAGTGTTGGTGCTTCTGAGCTGAGTGGAGGTGCCAGGTGTGTGGCGGCCAGTGGGGTGGACGTGTCTCACCTTCTGGGGTCGGCACGGACCATCTCTTGGTGTGTGATGTGTATCGCAGCTGTAACAAGCCTCTGAGTCACAGACTGTCCACCTGGGTGTAAAAAGGCTCCAGAGTGTTCACTTTGATGGGCAGACTCATTCCGCAGTGCTTACTGTGGAAGTTTCTGGTTAGAAATGCTCTTATGTTCAAAGTTTATTGTGCAGCCTTTTGGGAGTGAGGTGAGCGCCCTAGTGAATGACTGTGTCTTGGGGTTTTTTCCTTCGCTTTTTTGGGTAAGCCCGGTGGTTCTCAGGATTTACTCCTGACTCTGTGCTCAGGGATCTCTCCTGGCAGTGCTCAGGGGACCATATATGGTACCAGAGATTGAATCTTGGTTGGTCCTTTGCAGGTAAGGGCCTATAGCTGTACTCTGCTGACCTCACTGGGGTCTTTTTGATGTGGAAGTCTTGTGTCTAATCTTTCTGTTGTACTTATTTTTGGTGAGGGAGGAGACTGAGATGAATTGGTGAGGAGAAGGGAGACTTGGTCAGGGAGGAGGAAGAATTGGGGAGGAGGGAGGCTTAGAGGAGAGGAGGGTGAGTTGGCGGGAGGAGGAAGTGTTGTCAGGGAGGGGGAGAGTTTGTGGGGAGGAGGGAGAGCTAGTGGGGAGGAAGGAGAGTTGGCGGGGAGGAGGGAGAATTGGTGGTGAGGAAGGTGAATTGGTGCGGAGGGAGGGAGTTGGTGGGGAGGAGGAAGCGTTGTCAGGGAGGGGGAGAGTTTGTGGGGAGGAGGGAGAGCTAGTGGGGAGGAAGGAGAGTTGGCGGGAAGGAGGGAGAGTTGGTGGTGAGGAAGGTGAATTGGTGCGGAGGAGGGAGTTGGTGGGGAGGAGGAAGCGTTGTCAGGAGGGGGAGAGTTTGTGGGGAGGAAGGAGAGTTGGCGGGGAGGAGGGAGAGTTGGCAGGGAGGGAGAGACAGTTAAGGAGCCTGATGGGGGCAGGAGGGATTTTCTTGGGAAAACAGTGGTGGAGAAGACTGGCTCCTAGCTACCTATATTCCCAGGGATGTCTCTGGAGTTGGAGTTGGCTGTGGAGAGAGGAGGCGGCGAAGGAGACAAGACTGCATGGTGAGGCCTGCGGAAAGGGGAGGAAGAAGAAGAAGGGGCTGTCCAGGGGTGGAGGGACTGGGGGTGACCAGGGTGAGAAGGGGCTGGGGGTGTCCAGGTTCTCCCCAGTTTGGGAGCTGTCTGGGTGGTATCAGAACAGGTTTCCTATTTAAGAAGAGTAAAAAACTCCTGTTTCTATTTCAGGCTTTAAAAAGTGAAGGAGTATTTTGGTGTTTGGGGGTGCTTGTGGTGCTTGGTGGTGCTTGGTGATCTATCCCAGTGGTGCTCGGGGGACCCTGTGGTGCCTGGGGTCTAGCTCAGGCTCCTGAGCCTCTGAGAATCCAAGCCTGGTGTGCCGTGGACAGCAGTGGGGAGCATCTGTGTGACGCTGCTCTGGGTACCTCGTACTGTCACTCTCCCATCCTCCAGAATTTTTCCTTTTGGGGTGCCACACCTGATGATGTTCAGGGCTTGCTCCTGGCTTTGTGCTTAGGGATCACTCCTGGTGCACTCACGGGACCTTATGGGGTGCCAGGGATTGAACCTGGGTTGACTACATGCAAGGCCAAACCCTTCCCCATCATGCTCTCGCTCTGGCCCTACCGCGACTTCCTGCAGCCCCTACTTCTCTGGCTTCAGACCCAGTGAACTCTTGGTCAGTTGCTTTCTTTTTCTTTCTTTTTTTGGGTCTCACCTGGCAATGCTCAGGGTCTACTCCTGGCTCTGCACTCAGGACTTACTCCTGGTGGTGCTTGGGGACACCATATGGGAGGCCAGGGATTGAACCCTGGTCAGCAGTGTGCAAGGAAAGAGCCCTACCCACTGGACTATCGCTTTGGCCCCCTTGGCCAGTTACTTTCATGGTTAGCATTGACTTGGTTCTTCCTCCTCCCTCATGTCTCCTTCCCCCTTCTTCCCTCCCCCACTCTCCCTCCCCTCCAGCTTTCAGTTTGTGACCTCCAGGAGTCCCACCTTTCCAGTTGGGTAGGAAGCAGGGCACGCATGCACCGTCCATAGGGGGTCCACTCTGCCAGAGACTGTTCTGGAGGGAGTGCCGAGACCTCCGAGAGTCTGCCCACTATCCGCCGGATGCTGCTGTCCGTGCTTGGGCACTGGAGGGCGACTTCCCCTACCCCCTCCATCCCCACCCTCTGCCATGTCTGTGCCTCTCTCCCGAGGGGTTCGACTCTAGGGGCTGAGTTGGTCTGTGCTCTTCTCCCTGCTACTCAAGACGCAGGATGGATTCACACTGAGCAGTTTGGGTTTTGTTTTTATTCTTTCCCTTTCAAGGGTGAAACATAAAGATTTGTACTGAGTGTTTACAGGAAGTATTCCTACTCTGCAATTCCGCCCGGAAGTCTGGCTCCTGGAGCTTGGTCTGTGCCATGTAAACATTGAGGTGATTAACGGTGCTGGGTGACACTCACGGTCCTTCGAGGCAGTGAAAGGCAACCTTTGCACTTCTAGTGGCTCCTTTGGTTTCTGGGCCACACCCAGCGGTGCCCAGGGCTTGCTTCTGGCTCTGAGCTCAGGGCTCACTCCTGGCAGGGCTCAGGGGACACTGTGTGCTTGGGATCAAACCTGGGGATGGCTGTGTACAAGGAGAGCACCTTAGCTGCTGTACTGTCTCACCACCACGCACGGTTTTAGTGAAACATGATTTCTTCTGTTTCTTAGAACAACTTTCACAACTTTTTGCAAAGAGTTGCTTTCTGAATATTCCTGCTGCCCCTAGTTTTGGGGGGTTTGGGCTACATCCGGCGATGCTCAGCACTTTTTCCTGGTTCTGCACCCATGAATTACTCCTGGTGGTGCTCAGGGGACTGTATGGGATGCCAGGATTGATCTGGGGTTGGCCGTGTGCAAGGCGAGTGCCTCCCTGCTGTACTGTTGCTCCCTGATGCCCCTTAAAATGGTATTTTCACATTTGTTTTCCAAGTGAAGAGTTGGAACCATTGAAGGATATGGAGCAACACAGGCTTTTCCCCGCTTACGCCCGACTCAGAAGTGTGTAGTTCCTCGAGTTCAGAGCAAGTTCTCTTGTCTCGATGAGCAGCATGGTGGGCTTTGCACTGGAGGAGGGCTCAGAGGGAAGGGGATCCCAGCCCTCGGTCAGGGCCATGGAGATCGCCCCTGTCAGCGGAGGCTCACTGTCAGCTTGGCACTGCATCTCTCTCGCGTCTGGGTAGAGAGTGTGGTCTGTATTTTGGAGTCTCATAATTACTTACTGTTTTTGGTCTGGGGCCCACGCCTAGTGGTCCTCCTGGCTTTATTCCTGCCTCTGTGCTCAGGGGTCACGCCTACTGGGTTCAGGCAACCATATGTGGTGTTGGGGCTCGAGCCTGGGTTGGCTGCTTGCAAGGCAAGTGCCCTGTCCACTGTACTATATCCTAGGCCCCTGGATCCTCATTGTTTTAGCCTTTTTTTCTTTATCTCAGGCAGAATGATAAGACTCAGATTTGGGCATTGCTCCAGGAACGCCTGGTGTATTTGTGGTGGAGGAGGTTTATCTCCCATGAAGCCTCTGGCCCCTCAGCCTTCGAGATCAGTCCAGGCCAGCCCAGAGAATGCAGGAGAAACCCAGCCCCACTCCTGACTGCTCGGTGCCTGTAGGGAAGCCTCACTCCTCTCCTTTGGAACCTTGCTTCCTCCTCAGCGCCCCGTGGACACATGCCATTTATTTTTAATTTACTTTCCAAGTGAGCTTACACTTCCTTTTTTCATGTTCATGTTTCCCTTTGCTTACCTTTCTTTTTCTTTCTCTCTCTCTCTCTCTCTCTCTCTCTTTTTTTCTTTTTGTGTGTGTGGGCACACCTGGCAGTGCTCGGGACTATTCCTGCATCTCTGTTCGAGAGTGGCTCCTGGAGGTGTTCGGGGTCCCTAAGTGGTGTCTGGGATGGAACCAGAGCGGGCTGCCGGACAAGCGCCCCGTTCAGTGCACACATTGTTTTCTTCCCAAGTCTCATTTAATCAAAACTCTGGGCCTCTCCTGGAGGTGACGCCCGTTGTTCCCGTTGTTTGCCGAGTGCCAGCTGCTGTGTCAGAGCCCCCTGCCTCCAGGCACCCTTCGTAGATGATCCCAGATTGTCTCCAAGGTTCTCGCAAGTCTAGCTTTGATATTTATGAGCAGCGATGCTATCAGCCCACTATCCCAGCCTTGCGCTTAGCGTGTCTGGGTCAGCCCAGCGGGATTCTGCACTCAAGGAATGCTTTGCCCGTTCTCAGCGACTTCAGGCCTCTCAGTGCTCAGCAGGGCTCAGGGAGTTTTGATCAGAAGGAATAGAGCCCCAAGGTCTGTCATTCCAGCTGGCCTTCTGTCACCCAGTCCCAGCTGTCCTCAGCGGGGAGAGCTTATGTTTGTATGGCAATAATTTCCCAAGATACAAAATTACTCTATTGTCCGTCCTTCCTTCCTTCCTTCCTTCCTTCCTTCCTTCCTTCCTTCCTTCCTTCCTTCCTTCCTTCCTTCCTTCCTTCCTTCCTTCCTTCCTTCCTTCCTTCCTTCCTTCCTTCCTTCCTTCCTTCCTTCCTTCCTTCCTTCCTTCCTTCCTTCCTTCCTTCCTTCCTTCCATCCTTCCTTCTTTCCTTCCCTTCCATCCTTCCTTCCTTCCTTCCTTCCTTCCTTCCTTCCTTCCTTCCTTCCTTCCTTCCTTCCTTCCTTCCTTCCTTCCTTCCTTCCTTCCTTCCTTCCTTCCTTCCTTCCTTCCTTCCATCCTTCCTTCTTTCCTTCCTTCCATCCTTCCTTCCTTCCTTCCTTCTTCCTTCCTTCCTTCCTTCCTTCCTTCCTTCCTTCCTTCCTTCCTTCCTTCCTTCCTTCCTTCCTTCCTTCCATCCTTCCTTCTTTCCTTCCTTCCATCCATCCTTCCTTCCTTCCTTCCTTCCTTCCTTCCTTCCTTCCTTCCTTCCTTCCTTCCTTCCTTCCTTCCTTCCTTCCTTCCTTCCTTCCTACCTTCCTTCCTTCCTTCCTTCCTTCCTTCCTTCCTTCCTTCCATCCTTCCTTCTTTCCTTTCCTTCCATCCATCCTTCCTTCCTTCCTTCCTTCCTTCCTTCCTTCCTTCCTTCCTTCCTTCCTTCCTTCCTTCCTTCCATCCTTCCTTCTTTCCTTCCTTCCTTCCATCCTTCCTTCTTCTTTCCTTGCTTCCTTCCTTCCTTTCTCCCTCCTTCCCTCTCTCCCTCCCTTCCTCCCTCCCTCCCTCCCTTCCCTCTCTCCCTCTTTTCTTCCCTTCCTTCCGTTCTTTTTTTGGGGAAGGATTTGGCCACACCTGATAGTGCTCAGGGCTTACTTCTCTCTCGCTCAGGGATCACTCCTGGTGGGGCTTGGAGGACCCTAGATGGTGCCGGGACTCAAACCCCAACAAATAATGTGCTTTCTGCAGACCCCAGAAGAAGCTCTGGGCCTTTAGTCAGTGGTTCCCTCCCCCAGCCCTGTGTTCCATCTCTGAAGGACACAGAAAGTTGTCACATGCCCTGTGCCCTGAGAGCCTGTAGATCGAGTTCTTCCTGGGGGCGTGTGCTGGGGAGCTCCGTTCCCCACCACGTGAGACCCTGCTCCAGTGTGTGGATCGCTCTTGTCTGCCTGCTCGTCCTAGCTCCCACTGTTCCCACCTACTAGCTGATGTGAATCAGCGCTTGAGCAGCTTTGACCATTGGTGTTCAGTCTCTAGGCTCTGTGTTGCGGCGTGGAGTTGGGGGGGAGAGAGCCCTGTGTTGGGGCTGTTCGTGGCATGGAGTTGGGGGAGAGAGTTCTCCATGTCTGTCGTCTTTGGGTGCTGTGACCCCCGTCTCTGTGTCTGACTCTGGGTGCTGTGACCCTCCTCGCCCCCTGCTCCCCCATCTCTGGGGAACTTTGAAATGACTACTGAAAGCCCCTTCCTGTGTTTCAGAGCTTTGGGGCCTCTGTCCCCATTGCTGTCCTGGACCACCCTAAGCTTCTGCTGTCTGCACCGTCGCTGCAGTCCCTTCCTGCCAGCACCTCACACAGCCTGCCTGGAGCTTAAGCCTAGCTTGTTTTTGCCTTTAGCGGGGAGTGCAACTGGCTATGCTGAGGGTTCACTCCTGACTGTGCTCAGGGCTCACTCCTGACTGTGCTCAGGGCTCACTCCCTGACTGCTCAGGGCTCACTCCTGACTGTGCTCAGGGCTCACTCCTGACTGTGCTCAGGGCTCACTCCCTGACTGTGCTCAGGGCTCACTCCTGGCTCCTCTGTGTTCAGGGCTCACTCTTGGTGGGGCCCAGGCTCACTCCTGACCTGTCTAATGGCTTATTCCTGTTCCAGGCTCAATCCTGGCTCTGGGTTTAGGGCTCACTCCTGGTAGAGATTGGGGACCATCTGGATTGCCAGGGATTGAGCCTTGGTGGACTTAGTGCAAGGCAAGCGCCTTCCCCTTCTGCCATTTCCCCCACTCTCCACTTAAGGACCAGATTTTGCACAAGACAAGGTTTTACAGACTAGAAGCCCCACTGTACGGCTCTTAACGGGAAATCAAAACACAAGGCATAATAGCACACAGGAAGGAGAAATTGTGCCCAGGTCTGCCCCACCTGGGCCTGTGCCCGAACCCTTGAGGCCTTTCCTTCCCAGGCCCTGGAGAGTAAGCTTTTACCCCCACTCCTGGCACCATGGACCCATTCCCTTGGTCTTGGTGCCCCCCCACTCTGCCATGTAGCCCTCTGAAGGGGCAGGACCCTGCAGTGCTCCCCAGAAATCTCCCTCTTCCTGCCTGAGTCCCAGGTTCACCGAGGCCGAGTTTCCTTCAGACACACCCCGGGTTCAGCTGGGGGAAGCTGAGGAAAAGCCACACGCCTTCATTTGTGTTTATTTACATCCACTTCCTGGAAGGCTATTTAGAGGAGGGGAAGCCCAGCGCCAGGAAGGTGAGGCTAGCAGCCCAGCCTCCCAGCGCCCCCCCTCTAATTCGGCCTTCCTGTGCCCAGCCAGGCTCCAGCTCTAGGTCAAAGGATTCCTTTCCAAACACCCTCTTGCATTCAGCACTTCGAAGCAGAACGCCTGTAATGACAGTCTTAATTATGCTTTAAGGGTTTAAAACCCGCATGTTTAAACACCAGCAGAGATGAAAAAAGAGCTTTTTTGGGAGGAAAATACCGTGTAACTGAAAATAACCCAGTAGCACCTAAATCGGTCACAACAGTCAAAGGGATCTGGGCTGAAACGAGCAGCTGGAGAAATAATGGAAAGAAGAGAAAATGATAGAAGCGGTTCAGGGTGTAGTCCAGCCTCTATTCTCCTCTCAAGGTTTCTGTTTCCGCTCACAAAGAACACCCCTTTCATTCGTCCTCGAAAAATTCCTTCAATATGCCTCACTCCTTAATCTCAGGTTTAGCCACTTCAGGGAACCCAGCAGGAATCTCTCAGAGTCTCCCCAAAACTTTGTTTCAGTTTTGTATCCCCCAGTTGAAGTAGAAACAAGACAACAGGCATTTGAGTGTTATTGTTTATTTTTTTGGGGGTTTGGGGGAGCATGGGACCACAGCAGTGCTCAGGACAGACTCTTGGCTTTGTGCCGAGCTCACCCCGTCACGTTCAGGGACCCTGTGGCCTGCCTGGCATTGGCCAGCTATGATTAGCTCCTGCCTGCTGTGTTTTCTCTCTCTCTCTCTCTCTCTCTCTCTCTCTCTCTCTCTCTCTCTCTCTCTCTCTCTCTCTGTCTCTCTCATCTGCTCACTCTTTCAAGCCCTCCAGTGACCAAGGCCATTGCCAAGGATTCACCAGGGATCTTAACTCTGATAGCTTCTAGGATCCCTTTACAAAGTAGGAAATTGCTCAGGGCACGTATGTCAGAGGAAGCGACAACAGCTGAAGCCCACCCCCAGTTGACCAGCTCTGACCAACTCCCGAGTTGCTCTGTGTCAAGCCACATAATGAGCGCCCCCCCCCAACCCCAGGCACCTGAGAGAGCCCCTACTCTTGGCTTCCAGCCATGACACCACCTCTTACTTCAGGGTCCCGCCCGCCAGGCGATTCCTGAGTTCTGAGCATCAGTGCGAGAGTGACTTTTTCCAGTGGAGGTGTTCTGGGATGGTCCCCGTATGTAGCCCCTAGCTGCTGGCCCCTGACCCACATTCAAGCACTCAAGCTTGGATCAAAGGAGACGGACATTGGGGAAGGTCTGTAAGAGCAGGTCTCTGTGGGAAGGTTCGTAAGGTACAGGGGTTTAGGCTCACCTGGCAAGTCGCCGCCCCCTGTACCACCTCGGGTGCTCTGAGCCCTGTGAGGAGTGATCCCTGAGCTCCAGGTGTCACCCAAACCCCTCGCCTCCCCAGATTTCTGTCTCTCTGAGCCATCTGTGCTGTCTCCACTGGTGAGCTGCAGATTCTCAGCATCTCCCACTCGCCCCGCGACCTGGGTGAGTACTGGTACCCCCCACCCTGGCCCCCCTGTGGTCCCCCAACCCGTCCCCAGCCAGAACAGGGAGTCACTGGCCAGGAGCGGCAGGCACAGGGACGAGGTCACCTGCTCCCATGGGCAGTGCCAGCGCCCCCTACAGGATCACATGCCCTTCCCTAAGGCCCCTGGGCCTGGACCCTCCGGGCTTTAGTGTCCTGCAGTGAGAGCTGTAGGGAGTTGGCCGGGGTAGTGGCAAGCTTGGTGACTCACTGTGAACATGGTGGCTTCTACTGTGGCCCCTCACGGTGGCACCCATGTATTATTCCTGGTGGCTCCCGTGTCATGCATCGGCTCGCACGGGCGGCCGGTGGATTCTGCCCTTTTTCTGCATTTGCCACGTGGCCACAGACACTGTGAATGTATTTATAAGACCTAAATTTATATATGTTTCATTAAACAGTAATGCCATAACTTAGATGCACTTCCTTTCATTTGTTTAGGGACCACAACCCGCCTTGCTCTGGGGTTCAGTGCTTGCGGTTTCTTTTTCTGACTCAGTTCTGGGGGACCTTGTGGAGTCAGGGCTCGAACCCAGGCAGGCAGAGTATGTAACCCGCGCGAGGCCTCTCAGCTCTGACGAGGATCGGATATGACAGGCTCCACCATGGTCAGCTCTTGGGGCTGTTGGTTGCTGTGACATACCCGTGGTCTGTGCTCAGGTCTCTGCAGAGCAAGCCTGGGCCTTCTACCGAGTCCTGAGGTTCTGCCGAGCATCCTGTTTCTAGGGGGCAGCCCAGAGCTGGCGGCGTCCTGGACCCTCGTCCCAGAAGGTGGAGGTTGGAGGTCCCCCTGTGAACAGGGTCCTACCACATTGTGGGGTTCGCTCTTCTGCTCTGAGAGCCTTGAGTGGGTGGGTACTGAGTGGGGGGCCACAGAGGGTGATGGGAGAGCACGGCGGCACCCTTCCTACTCACAGGTGGGAGACAGGTAAGAAACACTCTGCCTGGTTACTGAGTTCCTCTCCCCACAGTATTTCCTTATTTAATGAAAAAACTCTTTTGGGAGGTGGGTGTGGGCCCTACCTGGCGTGCTCAGGGTTTACTCCTGATGCGCTTAAGGGACCGTGAGACCACTTTGGGCAAGGCAGGATCTTATCCCCTGGACTCTCTCTTCAGTCCCATTTCTTAATTTTTTATTGTATTAATTTTCTCCAGTGTCACCCTTGTTTTGCCTTCGGGAGCCCTGGCGTTACTCTTCAGTACTGCAGGGTCGCCTGAAAGCTGGCTGAAGGTGACCCCCACTACGCCCCTCCACCACCCACTGCTGTGACTCCCAAACCAAACCACAGCCAGACCCTAGCAGGCTTTGGGCACCACAGAGCAAGGTGCTTGTGGGTGTCTGTGCTCTGGGCTGGGGTCACCCTCAGGGGTGCTCAGGGCGTGAGGTGCCGGGATCCGGTCATTTGGGCCACGTCCCTGGTCACCAGCTCTGCATCTTCTTTCCTCTCTCCAGATGCCCCCAGCATGGCACACCCCCCTGGGCTCCCGTGACACCATGAGCAGGCTCGTGCCCAGGGGCACCCTCTGCCCCAGTAGGACTGAGCTGTCACCTGCGCGTCTGTGCCCTGGCAGCCCCAGGTGCTGGAGGATCCATCTCTGATCCCTGCCCTGCCTCAGTGGTGGTCCTTAGAGGTGAAGTGGGCAGGGATGGCAGCTGCTGTCTTGGGTGAGGAGAACAGAGAGGCAAATGCTGGTTACTGCGGGTGGCTGGGACCTGCCCTGACGACCAGCTTCTAGAGTACAGGGGCTGGAGTGCAGTGGGTGTCAGCAGCCACCCAGTGGGGCTCCGGGCACCTCTGATGCCACCCACAGCAGCTGTCCAGTGTCCTTTGTGGGACATGAGAATCACAGCTTTGTAACTGTGTATCTCATGGTGATTCAATAAAGAGTAAAAAATCTTTTAAAAAGTTAGAAAAAAGAAAGAAAAAAATAAAGCTTCTGGTGGATTCTTTC
Source organism: Cryptotis parvus (assembly GCA_021461705.1). Lineage (NCBI taxonomy): Eukaryota > Metazoa > Chordata > Mammalia > Eulipotyphla > Soricidae > Cryptotis > Cryptotis parvus. The sequence goes on along the minus strand of JAJIBD010007600.1, from coordinate 70,927 downwards.
CCTCATGCAGACGCCCCAAGATTATTGGCAGAGCTGATGCTGGGCTCTGTGTCCCTATCCCACCCTGGCCGGCCAGGCGCCACTCCCCTGACTGAGAGTTGTGTTTTCTGTTGCTCTTTTGATCTTGGCTAGTGATTTAGGCAGCATTGCCTTGGGACTCTCTTCCTCTCTCTCCCTCTTTCTTCCCCCTCTCTCCCTCCCTCCCTCTCTCTCCCTCTCTGTCTCTCTTCTCTCTCCCCTCTCAGTCCCTCTCTCTCTGTCTCTTTTCTGAAAGCCTTTTCCAGCTTTTTGACTTTCATTTTCTCCTCTCAAGTGCCCCAACTGACTCGTAAAGTGGCGCATGCTTCCTTGTCTCCTGATTGTGTATCAGTGTTTCACCCCTCTCTTTACACGGCACGGTCCCAGAGGAAGGATTTTTAGGCAGGAGTATCTAGGATGCGATTCAAGGGTTTCTTTCTTTTTTTTTCTCCCCCCCCCACCACCACTTTTTTTTTTTGTTTGTTTGCGTTTTGGGTCACACCCAGCAGTGCTCAGCGGTTATTCCTGGTTCTGCACTCAGAAATTACTCCAGGCAGTGTTGGGGCACCATATGGGAGGCCAGGGATAGAACGCCAGGTGAGCCCAAATGCCCTACCCGATGAACTATTGTCTGGCCCCTTCTTTCCCCTTTTGAATAAAGGTGTCTCCCCTTCCCTAGCTGTTGGTGTGAGGAGGTTACTCTGGGCTGGGGTCCCCAAGTACATGTTTCTGGCATGGGAGTGCCTGTTGCACTCTTTAGGAGTGGTGCCTGCACGCTCCGGGGTTGGCTCCAGGGATCCCACACAGCAGCTGGCCCGCCCATGGGGCCTGGTACTGGGGATCAAACTCTTGGCCTCAGGCTTACAAGAGGGGAGGCTAGATCAGGAGCCCGCCCCAGACTCAAGTAAGTTTCACCAAACTGGGACCAAACATGAACCAGCTGATGAGACAGCAGCATTCCCAAATCAGAGATCACCTTGCCCCAGCACAGAATGGGGTCCCCTTGCCCCAGCACAGAATGGGGTCCCCTTGCCCCAGCACAGAATGGGGTCACCTTGCGCCCATCACAGAATGGGGTCCCCTTGCCCCAGCACAGAATGGGGTCCCCTTGCTCCCAGCACGGAATGGGGTCACCTTGCACCCATCACAGAATGGGCTCACCTTGTTCCATCACAGAATGGGGTCACCTTGCCCTCAGCACAGAATGGGGTCCCCTTGCCCCAGCACAGAATGGGGTCCCCTTGCCCTCAGCACAGAATGGGGTCACCTTGCCCCCAGCACAGAATGGGGTCCCCTTGCCCCATCACAGAATGGGGTCCCCTTGCCCTCAGCACAGAATGGGGTCACCTTGCCCCCAGCACAGAATGGGGTCCCCTTGCCCTCAGCACAGAATGGAGTCACCTTGCCCCCAGCACAGAATGGGGTCCCCTTGCCCTCAGCACAGAATGGGGTCCCCTTGCCCCCCAGCACAGAATGGGGTCAACTTGCGCCCATCACAGAATGGGGTCACCTTTCTCCCAGCACAGAATGGGGTCCCCTTGCTCCAGCACAGAATGGGGTCACCTTGCCCCAGCACAGAATGGGGTCCCCTTGCTCCCAGCACGGAATGGGGTCACCTTGCGCCCATCACAGAATGGGCTCACCTTGCTCCATCACAGAATAGGGTCACCTTGCCCTCAGCACAGAATGGGGTCCCTTGCCCCAGCACAGAATGGGGTCACCTTGCCCCATCACAGAATGGGGGTCCCCTTGCCCTCAGCACAGAATGGGGTCACCTTGCCCCCAGCACGGAATGGGGTCCCCTTGCCCTCAGCACAGAATGGGGTCACCTTGCCCATCACAGAATGGGGTCACCTTGCCCCAGCACAGAATGGGGTCACCTTGCCCTCAGCACAGAATGGGGTCACCTTGCCCCAGCACAGAATGGGGTCACCTTGCCCCCAGCACAGAATGGGGTCCCCTTGCCCTCAGCACAGAATGGGGTCACCTTGCCCCAGCACGGAATGGGGTCACCCTGCCCCCAGCACAGAGTCCTTGCTCCCAGGACTCGCCTGGTACCAGGAAGCTCCCAGAACACATTCTCTGCTTCCCCACTCAGACCCCCCCGGACAGATAACAGGGCCCGGACTAAGCACACAGTTCCTCTAGTCTTGGTTCCCTTTTCCCTTCCAAGACAGTTTAAGAATCCTGCCCAGTCTCTCCTGGCCTCACCAGAGGTTGGTAGGGTCTGCCCAGGAGCATACTCCAATAAACTCCTATTCCTTCACTTTTACTTGTCTCTGTGTTTCTGTCCGTGCCAGCTGAGGTTGGTCATCTCTCAGTAAGAGTTTCTGGTGGCAGCCACCAGGAAAAATAACGTCGTTAAGTTCCCTTATAAATGGGTGGACGTGGAGTGTATCGTGCTGAGTGGGATTGAGTCAGAAGGAGAGGGACGGACTAGCATGACTGCACTCATTTGTGGGATATAAAAAATATAGTATGAGACTGATACCCAAGGAGAAACAAGGCCAGGAGGACTGGTCCACGCTTGGAAGCTACCACCAGTGGGAAAGAGCAGTTAGGGCCCAGAAGAGAGCACTGTGACAGCGATAGCTGGAAATGATCATTCTGGACAAGAGCTGAGTGCTCAGAGTCGGTAAAGGGACAAACAGGATACTGTCACTGTCACTGTCACTCTCTTCCCGTTCATCATCGATTTGCTCGAGAGGGCACCAGTAACATCTCCGTATGTTCTGTCTCATGCTAGTAGAGCCCAAGGGCATCTGCTTGCTCCAGGAACATAAAGAGCCTCAAACCATTATATTAGGTCATGGGAATGAACTAATATACTTGTTACTGGTTTTTGGCATATCAAATACGACACGGGTAGCTTGCCAGGCTTACCGTGTGGGTGGCATACTCTAGCAAACTATATTCTGTTATTTTAGAAGCTACCAGACTCATCTGAGGCTGCAGGAAGCTTTAGCACTCTGCAGAAAGTCATTTGCATAAACACAGTAAGAAAGACAGGCATTTATCTATACCAGGATTAAAATATAGGGTGACCTTTCCTGGGGACATCTTGCCATATAGCCAGACTACATTCCCCTCACCAGATTGTTTATTCCTGATCCCCTCAGGTCCTAGTGATTGCTTATCTTTGGGTCAGAACAGAGCTTGCTCCGTGACCTCACTCTTAGCTATATTATTATTATTCAGGACATTTAGTCCTACCCACGTTGAGGCCAGGGTAGTTTACTCATGGCTTGCCCTGGGTCCATCCAGTCCCATGGTGGGACTCTCCTTTTTGGGGTGTAAGGAATCAGAATCAGTGTAAGGGCAACTGAGGCTTTAAGTTAGGAAAGATGATGATGTCCAGGAGTAAGTAATTCAGACCTGATTAACTCCTATCTCACAAATGCACAGCCTTAGCTGTCTTCCTGTGTATACAAAAAGTCCTTTGCACTAGCATAAGCCTTCGTAAAGGGTGCACAAGAGAGAGAAGCAGCCTTTCAGCTACTTCTGAAAAGCCAGGGCCGAGAACTCCAACAACAGTGATCCTGTGAGGTGTTGGTACAAGGCAACAGGACTTGGGAGCACAGGAATGGGCTGCTCAGGGCGCCCCTGGCTGGAGGCAGGTGTGGGTTCAGAGGGGAGCTTGGCGCTGCCAGCCACAGAGACGCGATGAGACCCCCAGCCAGGCCTCCCCAGACAGGATGTGCAGGAGAAGCCCCCTGCCACCGCTCTGCTTTTTACGAGCAGTGGAATTTGTAGAGCGCCTGGCGTGCCTGGTCCAGCCGGCTGATCTTCTCCTTGAGGAACTGCCTCTTAGCCATCGTCTCGCTCTGCTCCTGCAGCAGCCAGGTGTAGCCGTCCTTGTCCTGCAGGGTCTGCATCATGGACTTCTGCAGACATTCCCCGAACTCTTGGAGCATAAAGTACCGGATCATCAACGGGATCTGGTTGGCCAGGCGCTGGCTGGCTTCCAGGAAGTAGGCGTTCAGGTGCAGCCCGGTCTCATTCACGGAGGAGACCGTCGACGGGTCATTTGAAGAAGGGGCCTTCTGTGGCACCAGCAGAGGCTTCCCCAGGGGGTTGAGCATTTCTTCCCGGACCTTGGGGAGGTCTCTGCTATAGATCTGGTCCTGGCAGAACACCTGCCGCTCCATCCGGAACTGCAGGCGGATCTGCTCCTCCACGATGTCCACTTGCTTCCCTTTTATGGTGTCGGTCAGGTTCTGGTCAGACAGGAAGGAGAGGCACCTTGCTTCCTTCCCTAAGGTCCCCCAGCTGTGGGGACGCTGGAATGTGGGTGCAGCACGGAGACTGCCCCACAACTGGGACACCTGTCCAGCGAATTTTCAAAACCTTCCCAGGGCCCTTCACTTGCCCCATCCAGGGCATGAAGCCGGAGCTGCTTTTGTGCTTCCAGACTGGATGTGGTCCTGCTGGGAGAACTTGCTCTTCCCGGACTGTTGGGGAGCCGCTGGGGCCCCCAACAATGTCAGTTCCCTCTGTCTCTGCAGCCGGCCGGGAACGGATGAAAACTCAGGAGTCCAGTGCAGTTCTAAAAGGCTTTCACTAAAACAAGCTCAATCTAAGAGAATAGGATAACTGTTTAACAGGATAAACAGGATAACTGTTTAGTATCTGTTGAGGGAGGGAGAGAGAGAGACAGAGACAGAGAGAGACAGAGAGACAGAGACAGAGAGACAGAGACAGAGACAGAGAGACATAAGGAAAGTGCCTGCCGTAGAGGCAGGCTGGGGGGTGGGTGGGAGGGCAATTGGGGACATTGGTGGTGGGAAGTGCATTTGGTGAAAGGACAGGTGTTGGAACATTGAATACTCCAACCAAAACCAAATCAGGAGCAGCTTTGTAACTGTTATGGTGTAAATAAAATTTAAAAAGTTAGGAAAAAGAAAGAAAAAATAAAGTTTCTGGTGGATTATTTCCCTCATGGTGAAATCTCTCCAAGGCACTGGGAAAATGACATCTCAGGTCACATTTTCCTTTTTTACACTTTTTTTTTCTTTTTGGGTCACACATAGCAATGCTCAGGGGTTACTCCTGGCTCTGCACTCAGAATTACTCCTGGTGATGCTCAGGGGACCATATGGGATGCTGGGGATCGAACCTGGGTCGGCCGCGTGCAAGGCAAACACCCTACCTGCTGCACTGTCGCTCCGGCCCTCTCTTTTACACTTTTTTTATTAGTCATTACTACTTGGTTTCAGGGGCCACGCCTGGCACAATGCTCATGACCTTGTCGTGGGTCTGTGTTCAGGAATCGCTCCTGGAGGTGCTCAGGGGACCCTGCATGGTTCCGGGGATGCAGCTCAGGTGAGCCGTGCAAGGCAAGTGCCTGACTCCTGAGCTATCCAGCCCCTGTCACAGGGTTTTCAGTAATGCCGGACTATATGGGGTGGGGAGAGGCAGAAGTGCAGCTGAAGGGAAATGGTGGCGAGTGTGTCATTCCCCGAGCGTCTGGCCAGAGAGCGGGTGCCAAGGTGACGGGGCTCGCCATGCAGTCGGCAGCGGCCTCGCTTTGAATCCTTGTGCGGTACCTGTTACCCCTCCCCCCACTGGGTGCCCCCTGCCCCTGACACAAAGGCAAGCACCCACGGAATTCCAGGGTGAGGCCGGGACTGAGGTGGGGACGCTCTTTGTCACCCATCTACCCCCTTTCCAAGTGGGGGCAAGACCCTTGGGTGTCTGGAAGCCAGATGACAGGCTCCTGGGTTCAGAGGAGAGTTAGAGGGGCAGGGAGGACGGAGGCTGGACCTGGCTGCCGGACAGGTGCTCACTGCCCTGGCGTAGGGCAAGCTCTGACCCTACTCCCTGCTAAAGCCAGAGCCCCGAGCTGGGGCCCATCCCTGCTCTGGACTGACCCGAGATGACTTCACATGCCTCCAACCTCCGTTCCAATCCCCGGCACCACATAGAGGCCCCAAGCATGGCGGGGGCAGTCTTTGAGCACTGAGCCAGGAGGAGGTGCTGAGCTCTGCTGGTGTTCCTCAAAACAACAAAACAAAAACTAAAATCTAGTTTACCTTATCCTGAAAGCCAGTCAAGGCAGCTTTTTTTTTATTGTTTATTTTTTAAAATTTTTTATTATACCACCATGAAACATGCAATTACAAAGGTGTTCATAATTGGTTCTTGGTAATACAGTATACCAGCACCCATCCCTCCACCAGTGCCCCATTTCCACCACCAATGTACCCCACCCCCTCCCGCCCACCCCCAGGCTGCCTTAATAGCAGGTACCCCAGTATCATCTCTTTCTTCAAGGCAGCTTTATTGATGAGCTTAAACCTCTTTGGGTTGGTTTCACGTGGGGGTGATCGTTCCCAGCCCCTCGCTCCATGGGGACCACCCTCTCCCCCAGCCCCCTCGCTCCACGGAGGCTGCCCTCTCTCTCCCCAGCCCCTCGCTCCATGGGGCTGCCCCTCTCTCCCCCCCAGACCCTCGCTCCATGGGGACCACCCTCTCCCCAGCCCCTCACTCCATGGGGCTGTTCTCTCTCTCCCCAGCCCCTTGCTCCACGGGGCCGCCCTCTCTCTCCCCAGCCCCCTCGCTCCATAGGGCCGCCCTCTCTCTCCCCAGCCCCTCGCTCCATAGGGCCGCCCTCTCTCTCCCCCAGCCCCCTCGCTCCACAGGGGCTGCCCTCTCTCTCCCCAGCCCCTCGCTCCACGGGGCTGCCCTCTCTCCAACCCTTTGTGTTTTTCCGTGACCCCTTCCCAAAGGCTTCCTTTACGGGGAATTCTGGACAGCGTGTATTTATGGTTCTCTTCACTCTGCCCGTCATGAAATGACTCTTAAAGATTAACTGCCGCACTGTTGCCGTGTTTAATAAATCACCCAGTGGAATCAGAGCTCTCAGTACTCAGACCTCCCCGCTTGTCACATAGCTGTTCGTGAACACTGATAGGGCTTTAGATTCCAATTTGTCCTTCACCTTTTCTGAAGCCTGGGTCTTCTCCTGCCCGTCTCTTCTGCACCTCTGTCTGTCTGTCTGAATGTCTGTCTGTCACTGAGTGCACCTTGGCAGTTTGAGTCATCTGAGGAGAGGGAGCTTTTCTTCTTTCTTGTGCGTGAGTGATAGATTGTATGTGGGGTTTGGGTGGCCCTCATACCTGTGAAGCTTCACTTGGCATGGGGAGGCTGCCTGCCTTGGAGGGGGTTGGCAGAGGCCCCGGAATGCAGGACGGCTCCCCTAGAGGGGAAAGTAGGTATCTCAGGCTGTGGCCGGTGACATCCCCCAGGCCGGCCCTATCCAGGGCTCCCAGTGTCCTGGAACATACTTTGGGGACATACAGACAAAACCGAAGCTGACACCCACTGCCCAGATCCCAGCCCGAAATGCTGCTGTTTTGCCTGGGAGGGTATCCCTTTGAGTGTCCCTTAGAAAGTCACCTAGAGGCAGAGGTCCGACGTGGGGAGGGCTCTGGCAGAGCACAGGCTCTGTGCGCAGGACCCAGGTTAGATCCCTCTGAGCTGGGAGTTGTTGCTGAGCAATCCCCCTTTAAAGAGGCAATCCCTCAAAAAATCCCAAACCATTGAAAGTATAAAGTAGTAGTTGACAGGAGAGCAGGTTCTGGGTTTCTTTCTGTCTTTCTTTCTTTCTTTCCTTCTTTCTTTCTTTCTTTCTTTCTTTCTTTTCTTTCTTTCTTTCTTTCTTTCTTTCTTTCTTTCTTTCTTTCTTTCTTTCTTTCTTTCTTTCTTTCTTTCTTTCTTTCTTTCTTTCTTTCTTTCTTCCTTCCTTCCTTCCTTCCTTCCTTCCTTCCTTCCTTCCTTCCTTCCTTCCTTCCTTCCTTCCTTCCTTCCTTCCTTCCTTCCTTCCTTCCTTCCTTCCTTCCTTCCTTCCTTCCTTCCTTCCTTCCTTCCTTCCTTCCTTCCTTCCTTCCTTCCTTTCTTCCTTTCTTCCCTCCCTTCCTCCCTCCCTCCCTTCCTCCCTTCCTTCCTTCCTTCCTCCTTTCTTTCTTTCTTCCTTCCTTCCTTCCTCCTTTCTTTCTTCCTTCCTTCCTTCCTTCCTTCCTTCCTTCCTTCCTTCCTTCCTTCCTTCCTTCCTTCCTTCCTTCCTTTCTTTCTTTCTTTTTATATTCAGTGGTGAGTTTTAATCTGCCATTACCATTTCCCATATTTATTAAAACACTGGTATCTATATCCTATTAATGAATGCAGTCATTCTATATCTGTCCTTTTCCTTCTGACTAATTTCACTCAGCATGATAGACTCCATGTCCATCCATTTGCAGGTAAATTTCATAATTTCATCCTTTCTGACAGCCGCATAGTATTCCATAGTGTAAATGAACCACAGTTTCTTTAGCCAGTCCTCTGTTCTCGGGCATTTAGGTTGTTTCCAGATTCTAGCTATAGTGAATAGCGCAGAGATGAATAAAGAAGTACAAATAGTGTTTCTGCTATGTGTTTTCGGTCTCTAGGGTATATTCCCAGGAGTGCTATTGCTGGATCAAATGGGAGCTCAATATCTAGCTTTCGGAGGAATGCCCATATTGTTTTCCAAAAGGGCTGGACCAGTCGGCACTCCCACCAGCAGTGGATGAGAGTCCCTTTTTTCCCCACATCCACGCCAGCACCGATTGTTCTTGCTGTTTTGGATGTGTGCCAGTCTCTGTGGGGTGAGATGGTACCTCATTGTTGTTTTGATTTGCATCTCCCTGATGATTAAAGATGAAGAGCACTTTTTTCATATGCCTTTTGGCCATTCGAATTTCTTCTTTTTTGGAAGCTTCTGTTCATTTCTTCTCCCCATTTTTTTGATGGGGTTGGCTGTTTTCTTCTTGTGGAGTGCTACCAGTGCCTGATATATTCTGGATATTAACCCCTTGTCAGATGGGTATTGGGTGAATATTCCTTTCCCACTCTGTGGAAATTTACCTACAAATGGATAGACATGGAGACTTAAGTGATAAACTCTAAATATCTGCAGGGCTAGCCACGATGTGTAAAATAAGAGGGAGAGATGCAGAGACAGAGAGAGATAGAGAGAGAAAGAGAGGAAACTGGGGGTGTATATTCAATGGTGAGTTTTAATCTGCCATTACCATTTCCCACATTTAGTAAAACACTGGTATCTATTTATATCCTATTAATGAATGCAGTCATTCTATATCTGTTCTTTTCCTTCTGACTAATTTCACTCAGCATGATAGTCTCCATGTCTATCCATTTGTAGGTAAATTTCATAATTTCATCTTTTCTGACAGCTGCATAGTATTCCATAGGGTAGATGAACCACAGTTTCGATGGTGGCTCCTGTCAACCTGTTAGCATTTGGAATTTCCCTCTGTCGGTTTTTTTTCTTTGCTTTGCTTTTTTGGGTCACACCCAGCGATACTGAGGGGTTACTCCTGGCGGCGCTCTGGGGACAATATGGGATGCTGGGGATCGAACCCGGGTCAGCTGTGCACAAGGCAAATGCCCTCCCTGCTGTGTGATTGCTCCAGCCCCAATGGGGGGATCTACATGCCCCTGTTCCAAGAAGGCCCGGGGTGATCAGCCTAGACCCGCCTACCTGGGGAAATGCCCAGCATCATGTTCTTTTCTAGATTAGTCGTGGATCTGATCCGGTTCTCTGCTGGCAAGATGGTGGGTGTGGGAGAGGGCTGGTGACTGGAGAGGCTTCGGGAAGACCCTCTGTTGAGTTTTATACACAGAGAAGTCAATTTTGGCGGAGTTTCAGGGTCCAAACACATCCAGTGGATTGGATTTTGTTTGGAAACAACCAGCTGGCATGGCTTCTGGCCTGTGGGAATGACGGACAGCTGGCTGGACCCAGCAGGGGGCTCAAGTGTGCTGACCCTCTGGGTTAGGTGGGCCTCATGCGCTGGAGCACGCCACAGCCCAACCTGGGTCCCGCAGCTTGTTTTTGATGACTGCGGGACAATTTGATGACTGTGGGATGTCCTGCAGGTTGTTTGAGAAGCACAAACCATTTTCCCCCACAAGAGGGTTGTTTGAGAAACACAAAACATTTCCCTGCTTCTGGTCAGCCTGATTTGGTGGAGTGTGGGAGCGGCTGTTGGAGCTCAGCAGAGCCTAGTCCCGCCCCTTCCGTGGGGGAAAGCGGGCTGCAGGCACGTGGCAGAATGTTCTAGATGTGCTGTGTGTCCCACTGTGGCCCTTGAGTGCCTACACAGAGTGCGGCTTTCCAGAACCTCCAGGACAAGACATGTGCCCGCAGTCAGCATCATGGGGGTGAGGGAAGCGTGCCCTGCTACTGGCCACGTGACCTGATGGTGTCTGAGCCACAGCTGCCGCTGTCCTGCTGTGGCCCCGTGTCAGGGACTGAACATGGTGTGTCGTGGAGCCTGGAGAAAAGGTTCCCAAGGTTTGCTCCTGGCCTGAGCCACCTTCCCTGAGGACTCCGGAACTCAGTCTTCACCTGCAGTGTCCTGCCCAGTCCCACTGCTTCCTGCTGACTGGAGAGAAATGTCAAATGCCGGTGTGTGTTGTCCACAGGATTTCATCTGTGCTCGGGGACCACGTGGTGCCAGGGATGGGTCTAGCGTTGTCTCTCTGGCCTTGCTTCCTGTGCTGTTGTGAATCTGCTTCTTCCCTTATAGAGGACACGGTGTGACTACAACACTGGGCCCGGCCCGTTGGCTCCGGGTTTCTGTGGGAGCCATTGAGAGGTTGTTTGAGAAACACAAACCATTTTCCCCAACATCACAGAAATCACTGGAGGGTGTTTCAGAGTCATCAAAAACAATAATCCTTGACCCCCGGAATAAGCACGATAACCCAAATGTCACCACCCTGCCTCCACAGCCCCTGCTGTGCCGTGTCCCAAGACTTGGCGTTTGGTGGCTGAACACAGGCCAGGAGCCTCAGTCCCTGATTCCTGACACCCCCCACCCTGCTGCTTGCCGGGCTGGTCAGGGCCCCCCACCCCAGCTCCATCTCAGCTGGCCTTGGGGCCTTCCTTTGCAAATGGGGGAACTGTTTTCCCTGAATTTCATTCCTTACATACTCTTTTCCAGCTTCACCATTGTTTTTCATTTCAGAGTGGAGTGAATGTCCTCAAGGTGACAGGACAGGGCTCCATTGAGTCAATAGATGTGATTCCTCACTCCCCCACCTGGCGCCCCTTTTCCCCAGCAGCCCGGTCACTGGTGTGTGCTGGCCTCGGCCTTCATTAATTGGACAGGCTTTCAGAAAGGAGGAGATGTGCTTGATGTTGGCAGTCCCAGCTCCCGGGAACACACATTCCTATAAAGTTAACAAGTACAAGCCGTTCAAGGCAAAAGGGGCCTTGCACTTTCACGTGGGGAATACAGTGGAGAACTTGGGCGGGGCGTCCCCGCCTCTCCCAGGTGCCTCTGCAGAGCTGGTTGTCTTGTCCTCTGGTCCCCCTGTCCACCCTGGGCTGGGGCCAAGTGCTCAGCATATACCTCCGAGGAGGCACTGGGGCCCGAGGGACCTGGTCTCTGCAGCTAAAGCCCTGCAGATGCCGCAGGAGAGCGGTGGCTTCCTCGGGGGTCTCCCTGCGGCGTCCTGGCCTTACTGGGATGCCGTCCTGACCCCCCCACTCCCGGGCAGTGGCAGAGAAGGTGACTTCCGAGGTGAAACCATTCATGTGCAATCCGAGAGAAAGATGGACATTCAGATAACTCAGGGGTAGTGAGCAGAGAGATAAGTGACCTTCAGACCATTCAGAGAGAGAGGAACAGAGCTGAACTCCAAACTCAGCGGAGGAGAGGGAACGAGAGAGACGCCGTAGACCCTGGCCCTGTTCTCACACCTCTAAAATCTCAGTTTCTCCGAGCCAGTAAGGGGCGACTTTAGATTGCGTGAGCCACGCGTGAGCCTCTGTGATGGGGTGCGGCAGTGACTGTGCCCCGGTGGGTGACTCTGCGTGAGTGCAAACTAAATAGACTGTTTCAAGGTAGGGAAGTTTTGCTGTGGGGCCGCAGGCCGCAGTGCTGGGGGTGTTGCTGGGCCTCCGCCCGCCTCTGCCTGTGTTTGTGCAACTGTGACTTTCTCCTGCTCAGACCAAGGAGGTTCTATTCCCAGCCAGAGGCACATTTTTCTTGTTTTTGCATGGAGTGCCGGCACCAAGGGGGAATCCGGTGTGAGCTGATGCCTGGGTCTCCCGCGTGCATGCCTGCTCCGCAGGCTGGGTCCATCTCTCCAGCCCAGATCTGGGGTCTCCTGTGCCCCAGGAGGGCTGCACGCACTGACCAGCTCAGGGCAGCGGAGAGGGGTTTCCATGTCCTGGGGCCGCTTCCCAAAGTGGCCCCACACTGCCCTCTTCAGTGGGGAAGTGGGGGCCAAGTGGCCTCAGGTGCAGTTGGGGGGTGCTTTGTGCCCTTGATGAAGGTGGATTTTAGGGTGGGGGCACTAAGAGTATTTTTTTTTTCTGAAAATGGGTAGTCAGACGCATGGATTTGGGAGTCCCTGCTGGTGGCTGGCTTAGCTCTCGGGAATTCCTGCACCTTTTTTTTTTTTTTTTTTGCTTTTTTGGGTCACACCCGGCAATGCTCAGGGGTTACTCCTGGCTCTGCACTCAGGAATCACTCCTGGCAGTGTTCGGGACCATATGGGATGCCCGGGATCGAACCCAGGCCGGCACAGGCCGGCGCGTGCAAGGCAAACGCCCCTACCCGCTGGGCTCTGGCCCCTCCTGCACCTTTTTTTTTGTTTTTCTCTTTAGGTCACACCTGGTGATGCTCAGGGCTTACTTCTGGCTCTGCACTCAGGAATTACTCCCGGCAGTGCTCAGGGGACCATATGGGATGCTGGGAATCAAACCCAGGTCGGCCGCATGCAAGGCAAATGCCCTACCCGCTGTGCTATCGCTCTGGCCCAGATTTGAGGCCGGACATGCAGTTCAGGCTCACTTAGGAAGGATGAGAGGCAGGGCTGGGGTGCGGCTCAGGAGCCCTGGGTTCCATCCTGACCACCACCAGGTAGGGGACCCCCAAGGGAAAAGGTGAGGGCTGAGAATTGCTGTGTTTTTGAGATGAGGTCACTTTGTTTCCTTCTGTCCCGCTGGTGGTCTGTGTTTGAAGGCTGCTCTCACAGGAGGCGGTCCCTGTGTTATGGCGGTGCCTGCGTCCCACTGTCCACAGGCAAGTGGGTGTGGAGGCTGGGAGAGGGACCGAAGGAGGCGGAGCCGGGTCCGACCCCTGACCCCCTGAGCATCACCAGGTGCGACTCCAGAGCACCTGACCCGGAGAAAGTGTGCTACTGCCTTTGAGCACAGCCTGGTGTGGCCCTGAACCCACCGAGGATAATCTCACCTGGATTTTCAAACCATGGGCAGTCCCTATGGAAAGGGCAGAGGCCTGGAGATGGGAGATGTAGCGATGGGGCAGGGATTGTATTTGGGGGGAAAAACAAACCCAAACTGTCCAAATCAGTGGGAAATACCCCCGTGGGCAACCTTGATTTCCCACGGGCTCAGATGTCCTTTCCTCAGCTCCTACCAACCCGGGTTTCCCATGGCCCGCTGAAGCATTCCGGGCTCCCCAGGAGGGGGCGCTGCCGTCACCTTGCTGCCTTAACTCCTGATGCGCCTTGATCCCCTCAGACGAGCCCAGCTCTGCACCGCGGGCTGCTGGTGTCCCCCTCTTGCTTGGGGTCTGCCTGTCTCCTCTTTGTGGGAGGCCATTCCTGGGTCTGTTAGGAACAGCTGACCCCCTCCCTCCCCGTCCTGCTTCCACGGCGCCCCAGCCACAGGTTCTCTCCCCGTCATGCACGTTGCCTAGCTCTGCGCCTGGAGTTTCTACACTGGCCACAGCCGGGGAACTGGATGCGTTTCCTGTGGACGTCCTTGCTGCACCCCCATCCCCACCCCCTCCCCGTCCCCACAGGCCGTCTTTGGGGGGTGGCTGTGCCAGCACGCGCCAGCTGTTGGCGTCCGGCATGAGGCCGTGTTGGGCAGCCTGGCACACAGTGGGCACTGCTTCAGAAACTCGGGTCCTCCGTCCTGTGGGGAGTTTTGCGCCGTATCTTGTGGAAAGCCTTCATCCTCAGGCTTTCCACTTCGTTGTTTTTTTTTTTTCCTTAAAGCAGATATTTCCTGTGTCTGCTCAGTGCTCAGTACTCGCCCCCTCACCCCCTTTTGCTGAAAAGCAGTTTTCAAGCAGATAAGAGTCCGCTCTGAGGGAGTTTGTATTGGAAGGGCATGAAGATACATTCCCAGCAGACGATGCTCCAGAAAGGCCCTGCAGAGAGGGCTGAGGACGGGGAGAAGGTGCCCGTCAGCTTGTGTGTGTGTGTGTGGTGGGGGATCTGAGAGCCCTTGAGAGGGGTCAGGGAAGGGGCGTGCACCCTCAAGTTACTGTTCCACTGTCCAGCTGTGGGAGGCACCAGGCTCTGGTCTTACTTCATCAGTATTAGTTTGGGGGGGAGGGTTGGGCTGCACCCAGCAGTGCTCCGGGACTATTCCCGGCTCTGTGCTCAGAGCACCATGATGCCAGAGGTTTAGGCCAGGAGAGTGCTGTAAGGCTGGGGTGTAGGAAGTTCCCTACAGGTCTGCTGGCCCTTAGTGGCATCTGAGTGTTTACGTTTGGCCACTCACTGGGCCCTGAGGCACCCACTGCTCCATGACTGTTGTCGCCGACACCCTGCACAGTGGACGTGAGAATCCCAGATATCAGCTGGCTTGCTGCCACTGCAGGCCACAAGTGCTTGGAGAGGGGAGATGGCGTGTGGGGTGGCATAGCCCATGGGGGAATCTGCGGGGGCAGCTGAGGCCCAGCTGTGGCCCCCAGTGCTGTCCCCCTCGCCCCGTCTGCTCTGGCCTCATCATTGGTCATTGGTCACAGCCGCGTCCCATCATGGGCTGGAGCAGCGTTCTCGCAGTGAGTGATGCTGCCTGGAGGAGGGGCGGTTGCGGCCTCAGGTGAAATGGGAGTACAGTTAGGTGGGGCCGAGGGGGTGCTGGGAGCCCAGGGGCCACTCCCTGCTGGTACTCTGCCAGCCGGGTCCATGCTATGTGGACGTGGCCCTGCCAGGGATTCCGGGGTCCCCTTGCCGCAACTATGGTCAGGGGCAGAGCCCAGGTCAGCTGCACGCAGATCAAGGGGCTGGAGCGGCAGTGCAGAGAGAAGGGCGCTTGCCTTGCTCGTGGCTGACCGTGCTGACCCGGGTTTGATCCCCTGACATCCCTTATGGTCCGCCAGCACTTCCAGGGGTGATTCCTGAGTGCAGAGCCAGGAGTAAGTCCTGAGCATCGCTGGGTGTGACCCCCAAATCAAAATGGGATAGAAAACCCAAATACTTGCGGGTTTTCTATCCCAAATGCGGGCCAGAGGGAGAGCACAGGGTTCCGGCACTTGCCCTGCACATGTGACCAGTCCAGTCTGAGCCCCACCAGAAGTGACCCCTGAGCACCGCTGGGTGTGCCCCCGACAGACCTGCAGGAGAGTGCTGGGGGACCAACTGTTTCTATGTTTCTTTTCTGAAATGCGGTTTATTATTTTCGCATATCGTTGTCTTATTTCCCAGTAATGACACCTTATTTTCCCAGTCATCATGTTGCTTTTGCTGGCATGTACGGCACACACAGTACGGTGTCGTGCGGACCAATGCACACAGCACCCGTAGGAAATAACGTGCATTCTTTTTTTTTTGTTTTTTGCTTTTTGGGTCACACCCGGCAATGCTCAGGGGTTACTCCCGGCTCTGCACTCAGGAATTACTCCTGGCGGTGCTCGGGGGACCATATGGGATGTCGGGATCAAACCTTGGTAGGCGCATGCAAGGTAAACGCCCTACCTGCTGTGCTATGGCTCCAGCCCCATTATGCGTGTTCTTATGGATGAATACACATGGCACTTGCAGTAAATAACGTTCATTCCTATGGGTGAATACACGCAGCATCTGTAGGAAATAACGTGTTCTTATATGTGCTTCCAGCACTACTTCCCGGTGCTCTTTTCCTGGTAAGCGTGGGAACCTTTGGCCAGAGGTGACTCCCAGACCGACTTGGTTCCGGGCCTCCGGGGACGAGGGCGCAGCTTCTCTGGCTCGGCGGGTTTCGAGGTTGACCACTTGCCCCTTTTCCTGTCTCCTGTGGTGGCCCAGGCCGGGCTCTGTGACAACCACAACCTGTGGTGGGGCACAGACCCTGTCCCCAAGCTCTCCTCTTGCTCCTCCTGCCCCTCGTGGCGCACCCTGGCCCGGCCTGATCAGACGTGGTCATCTCCTGGGCCCTCCTGGCCGGGCGCACCTGCTTCCTGGCTGCATGGAGCAACCAGCTGGGCTCCCGGGCGTGGAACCGAGCCGTGCTTGGACCAGACACAGTTCTCCTCCTCGAGGGCTCAGCCCTGTGGCACGGCGGCCTTTGCCCCTCCTTTCGGGACACGCCGCCCCTCTGGGACCCCAGCAGCATTCTCACCTGGTGGGCAGTGAGCTCGGGCGGCTCCAGTCCTTGTCCACCCCTGTGCCCAGCTCGTCCCGTCACTTCTGCCTCACCATGGACGCTGGGCCTGATGCACGCCATTTCTCTCCTGGCACATGGGCGGGGACTTCCCCTGCACCTCACCCTGATGGCCCAGGAGAGCGAGGGGCCATCTCGGTTCTGTCCAGCTCACATCCCGCTGATGCACCTTGTCTCTGTTTGGGCGGAAGTGCAAGGGAGGCCCTCACTGTGCTCGGGATTCGGCTCAAGGGGACCCCCTTTGTGTCCTGCGGATGATACTGAGGTTGGCCACGTGCAGGGCCAGTGTCTTAACCAGCTGTACTGTCTCTCAGGCCTGCGTGTTTTTGATTATAATCATCATTATTTTTCAAAATGTCTACTTTTTGGGGTGGCAGAGCTGGTCAGAGTTTCCTCCTGGCTCTGTGCTCAGGGCTCACTCCTGCGGGTGGTCAGGGATTGAGTGGGGGGTCGGCTCTCCACCCCTGCAGGCTCTCTGCCTCTCTCCTGCTGTTTCCTGCCTCCGGTTTCTCAGGGTAGCAGAGGGCCGGGGGCGGGGGCACACCCTGCTCTGTGATCCTGGAGGCTCGTGGAGGAGGTGCTTTTCCTGGGGGGTCCCTGCTTGCTCTGAGGGGGCGTTGTTGCTTTGTGGAAGCATCCAGAGGTTGGGAGGTTTCTGTGTGGAGCTCCCTGCCCAGAGAGTGCTTCAAGGCTGTGTGTGGCTATGTGTGCCTGTGTAAGTGTGATTATTTGTGTGTAAGAATGCGGGAATGTGTATGAGTCAGTGTGAGTACGTGTATATGTGTGACTGTGTATGTATGGAGTGTGAGTGTGAGACTGAGTGTTTGTGAGTGTGTATGTCTGAGTGTGTGTGTTTTGTGTGTGCATGGTGTGTGTAAGAATGGAAATGTGGATGAGTAAATGTGTGTGTATGAGTGTGTGGTTGTGGAGTGTGTGTGAGTCTGAGTTTGAGTGTGTGTGTGAGCGTGTTTCTGAGTGTGTATGTGAGAGTGTGTGTCTGGGTGTATCTGATTATTTGTATGTGAAAGAATGTGGGAATGTGTATGAGTGTGAGTATGTGTGTATTTATGTGTGTGTGTTTGGATGATATATATCTGGGTGTGAGTGTGTGACTGAGTCTGATTGTATGTGTTTGTGGGTGTCCATGTCTGAGTGTGTGAGTGTCTTGTGAGTGTGTGTGTGTGTGTGTGGTGGTTCTGGGTCTGGCTTGAGCACAGTCCCCCCCCCCGGGTCCCCCGACTGTGTCCCTAGTGGGGTGCCCGTGCCGAGTTCCCAGCCTGGCCGGAGCGTCTCCAGCCCCACGCACCCTCCCCGGGTAGCCCATGGGGCCGACCCTGCTGCCTTTTACGGGAAACTCGGGCCTTTTATAGACCTGGCCATGGCCGTGGTCAGGCTCCGCAGCTTGCTCCAGACCACACAGGGAGCTGAGCAACGCTGGCAGAGGCGCCCCGCCGCAGAGCCAAGGCCCCACCCCCCGCCCCCCGACTCCCCACCTTCCCCAGGAAACTCGTCTTTTAATAGCAGCCTGGCCTCACCGAGGGCCGGGCTGGACGGAGCAGAGAACCACCTGGAGCGCTTCCCTCGCTCAGAGTTTCCACCGGGCGGGCGAGCTGTGGGCCTTGAATCATGGGGTGGGCCAGGAAGTGGCCTCAAGGCCCCAGGACAGCAGAGGCCTTGCTGGGCGCGCCGACTGCGGGCGCCCGGGTCGCACCGTCATCCTTGGGTTCTTATGTGTGGGGGTTTTGGGGCCACACCCTGCTGGTGCTCAGGGCTTGCTCCTGTCTCTGTGCTCAGGTGTCTCTCTCGGCGATGCTTGGAGACCATGTGTGGTGCTGGGGATGGAGCCTGGGCCTGCAGCTAAGGGCTTAAGGCTCTGCGCTGTCTCTCGGCCTTCGGTGGCTCTCTGCCCTCTGTCTGTCCGTCACCGCTGGCCGTGGACTCACCTTCTTCCCATGACTTGCGAATGACTTAAATGATCAGGTCTGGGCCACTGCCTGTTTCCCAGGCAAGTTTCACAGAGTCCCCCGTGGTCCAGATGATGGCCAGAGCACTAGCGCCTGGCCTGCTGCATGTTAAGATAAAGGGAGACCCGGACCTCACCTTTGATCAGAACTTGCCTTGGGCCGGAGAGACAGGACAATAGCTAAGGTGCTGCCTTGTCTTGAGCGGTTTGGGTTCAATTCCCGGCACCACACATGGTTCCCCCTGCCCCCCGCAGCCCCTCCAGGAGTGATTTCCGAGAATAGACCAGGAGTAACCCCTGACCTCCGACAGGTGTGACCCAAATCCTGCACCTCCCAGCCCCTAAAGTGTAAGTCTCGAGAGTCTCTTTGGGATCTCTTTGATTGTTTGCGTGCCATGCTGTGACCCCAAGGGAGTCAGGCTGCAGCTTGGGCACCTGCAGGGTGCCTGGTGGCAGGGACTCCTTCTTGTTCTGTGTTTTATTTTATTTTTTAAGTTTTTGTAAAAAATGATGTCCCTGAGCACCTCCTGCCACTTGCTGGTCGTTGAGATAGTGTCCCTGTTAGATGGTGTCTCTCTGTCCCCAGCTGCCCAGACCTCGGCAAGAGGTGAATAAACCGCAGGCAAGCCCGCCCCTGTGATCTGTGGCCACCCGGCATTTGTTTTGGACCTGCTGCCGAGTGTAGGCGTCAAACACTGCTGAAAAGACAGAGAAACAGTTCTGGAGGGCCGGAGAGGAGAGTTTCAGGAGCGCATTCCAGGCTTTGCAACAGGGAGGGTATTTTTTAAAAATGTCTCCTATGTGCCAGTGAGGTGGTCTGTGTCCTGCGACCACCACTGTCGTTGAGTTTCCACTGTCACTGAGTTTCGATAAGTATAAATGCTCTCTGGTTTTGGCAGCCAAAGTGGAACAGCCTAAAACTGTCCGGAGCAGGTTGGGTGCGCGGCCCTAGGTAGTCATAGGTGCAGTGGCGGCAGGTGGCCACCAGGGGGCTCAGGGACCCAGGTTCTGCCACTGTTAATCCTTGGTAATTAAGCTTTTTAGTTTGTGTTGCTTCACCAGGTTTAGTGAAAAGCACCGGGAGTTTATTTTATTTTATATTTTTTTCTTACACCCTCTTAGAATGTTAAAGCAGAAGGTCGCACTTTTGAACTGTGTCGCTGACGAGTCCTTACAAGTCTCTGAATGGAAATGCTGTTTTACTTTCCCATGTATCAAAGTGGGGACACTTTCTTTGTACCAAGTGCCTGCGACTCTTCTGGTTTATCTGTTTATTTTGACCCATGCTTGCCGCACTTAGAAATAAAAGCCAGACGTGTCTGATTACATTTTTTGAAATTTAAATGGCCAGCTTGGTTTATGTGGTCTTATTTTATACCTCCATTCTTTAAAAACAAACAAACAAAAAAAAACAGAATGGTGAAGGCATGCAAGCCTGAGAGAGCACAGTGGGGAGGGCATTTACTCTGCATGCGGGTTTGATCCCTGGCACCCCATAGGGTCCCTCAGCAAAGAGCTGGGAGTAAGCCCTGAGCAGTGGGGGGTATCCTGATCCCCCACCCCCATGTTAATAACAGTGAATGCACACAACAGCTAAGAAATCGGCACATAATTTTTATGAATTTATTTCTTCCCGAAGAGAATTTCAGAACGGATTTTATTCCTTGAGAAGTATAGACATTGTTCTGTAGCGTCCCATTAACATAAAAATGAAAGATTAAAATGTCAAAATATTTGCTTCATTTTTGAATGTGCGGCAGAATGTTCAGGTACAACTAACCCTGAATACAAGCATTTTCAAGCATTCCGAGACAAGAGGATCTTAATTCTGGGGAAAAAACATTTAGGCATTTTATTTTTTAATCACAAATTTCCTAGAGTTAGAGTTTTTCTATTTAATTTTTTTTTCCTAGTAAGTTTAAGGTCCAGTGGAAAGAAAACCCTACACCAAACTGTAAATGTGTCTCTAGGTATTTTATTTCTCGTTAAACTTTCAAAGTTTTGGACAGCAGAAGACAATGAAATTTAAGTTAGAGTTTTTTTTTCTTTTTTCTTTTTCCCCCTGCTTTCCATCAATTCTCTATCAAATCGCTGCAGGAGGAAAGAAAAAAATTAAGTTTCAAAACCGAAGTTTAGAATGCGGGTGACTTTGCGTCTCAGGGCCAGAGGGAGGAGGGTCAGTGTTGATGTGACGGGAGCACATTTTCTTGGCCTTCCGTGGAGGCGTCTTGCGGAGAGTCCTGCAGGGGCGTCTGTGTCCTTCCCAGGGGCACTGACCCAGCATCCCTTCGCTGTGGCCGGCGGCAGCTTGTCACGGGGTGAAGCTTGTTCTGTTGCTCACTTGAGTCTGAGAACTTCCCTTCCCGGCCTGGCTGGACTGTCTCAGATAATGGGGGCTTTGTTCAGGCGTTTGCTCCTGTCAAGGAAATGCATGTGATGTGAGTCGCCGAGCAGAGATGAGTGTGTGTGGCCTGTGGGGAGAGAGCCGTTGCCTGTCTCCACACCGCCTGGTCAGCAGAACAAGACAGGCCAGGCCAGAGCCGCCTTCCCAAGTCTCGTCCGTGCAGTCTTAACCCTCAGTGGGCAGAAGCTGGACCCTTCGGTGGGGAAGAGCTCAGAGATGTGTGACGTGTGTGGACCCATAAGGCAACCTTAGTAGGAAATGCTGAGAGTTTAGTGTGAAGAGTAGTTTTTATAGTACTTTTAATTTTATTTTTGGTTTTTGGGTCGCACTTGGGGTGTTCAGGGCTTACTCCTGGCTCTGAGCTCAGGGATCACTCCTGGCGGGCTCCAGGAACCACATGGGATGCTGGGGATCAGACCTGTGTGGTCAAGAAAATAAACAAAGAAACAAACATAAAACAAACAAACAAAAAAAAAAACACGACCCGGTTTGGCTGTGTGCTGGGAAAGTGCTTTTACCCACTGTAATAGCTCCTGTCCCTAGCGTGAGAGGGTTTTTCACATCACAGTTATTTGATTTAGACAGAGCTGTGTTTTTTAGAAAAGATAATCCCAGAGGGATTGACACCCAGGAATCCAGAAGCATGTTTTTGTCCATTTTTGTTTGTTAGTTTGTTTTCCTCCCCATATTGCTTTGCAAGAGTTTCCAAAATTTTTTTGTATGTGGATAGTTTTGTTTTGGGGGGGTCACTCTGTGGGGGGTGTTCCAGAGGGTGTTCCTGGTGGTGCTGGGGGCTGGGGGTATTGGGGGCTGCCGCACCCTTGCGCACAAAGCACTGCTCACTCTGTTGAGGTCTACCCTGCCCCACTGTGCCTGAGGTAATGTCATCGCTACACTTTAAGGTGGTTCCTAGTTTTATTTTATATTGCTACGCATTAAAAAAAAACTTTGATAGGAACATAACTTAAGTAGGAAACAAAAACTCTTTGTTAAAACCTGTCTCACACATTCCCCCGTCCGTCCCCCAACATCCACACCTTCAGAGCTATTGACCCCTCAGGCCTCGGTGGTGGCCTGCCCCCACCTGGACTGGCCACAGTGGGATGGCGCTGGGCGCTGTTGCGCGTTCCTGGCCTTCGTTCGCGGAAGGAGCCTTGCACGCCATTTCGGGCACATTGGACACCTTTCCAGCGGTAGAAATGAGATTCAGGACTCTCTGGTGACAGGGGAAAACCCGACGTCCACGTGTCGTGTCCCTGTGGCCCCTGAGGCGGGCAGGTGCTTGGAGGAGGATTCGGAGTCTATGCCACGGACACAAGGACCCTCTCAGCCGCTGTGAACACCGTCCCCCGCACCCTGACCATCCACCAGCATATTCGCCTTAAATCTCCAAGTCAGCCGTGGTGAGCGCAGTCGGCTCCTCTCCTGTACCCCAGAAACTACAGCTGCTCTGTGTGTGTGTGTGTGTGTGTGTGTGTGTGTGTATGCGTGCATGCAGGGGGCTGGGAGCATGGATGAGCCACACCCGCCCGTACTCTCTGGCTCCTGGGCTCCTGACTCAGTGCTCAGGGACTGTATGCCGTCCAGGGTTTGAACTGGGGTGGCCAAGCAGGTGCCTTAACCCCTGTTCCAGCTCTCCAACAGGCGTGTCCTATTATGTTATTTATGCTGCATTTGGGGGCCACACCCAGCAGTGCTCAGGGCTTACTTCCTGCTTTGTGCTCAGGGATCACTCCCGGCAGTGCTGGCCGGGCATCGAACCTGGATCTTCCGCATGCAAGGCGAAGCTCCCTGCCCACCCTCTGTCCTCCGGCGGCAGCAGCATGTCACCCTGGAAGTTCTGCCTGGGCACAGAGGGCAGGCCCGTGGGCGGGTGGGGTGACACCGAGGTGCCCGCGGCGGTTCCCAGCCGGGTGACTCCCAACACCGCTGGAGTCCGGTTTCTTCTGCTCTCTTTTGTCTCAGGGCTTTGGGCTCCCTCCAAGGAGGAGCTTAGGGCGAGCTGGGGAGAGGCAGGTTGTGGCTGACTAATCGGGCCACAGGTAAGTCCGACGCCGGGCCCAGGAATGCAGAGGGTGAGGCCAGAGCCGGGCTCTTTCCCAGGCCCTCTGCTCTGTGCCCGGCTCCCGGCGTCCTGCCCTAAATTCAGTCTCTCGCACCTTCCCCTGCTCAGTGCTCGCCTCGGGGTCTCGAGGACTCCCCCGCTGCGACCCCTGAGAAGCTGGGTGGCCTTGAAAGCCAGGACACACCGTCCATAGGCAGCAGGACTTTGGACACTCTGGGCAGCTCTGAAAGAGCATCACACACAGGAGGCTCAGGCTTCCGAGTGGCCGGCAGGTTCGCTTGACCTTGCGCCCAGCCCACTGATACACGGAGGTGCAGAGTGGCCCAGAGCCCATGTGATGGCTTCTTGGAGGTGGTCAGGGTAGAAGAGCTGGAGCCGGGAACTCTGGGGGCCTCTTCTCGCCTCCCGACTGCCTTCATGTCTCCTGTCTTGATGGAGCGCCTGGCGGACACTTTGCCTGGCCGTGTAGTTTTCTTTCTTGCTTCTGTAGGTTAGTAAACAACTAGACAATGGTCTTCAGCGTGCAAGGGAGCAAATGCTTAAAGACTGCCCTACACAGCTTGCTGGGGTCAGTAGACGGAAAACAGCCGACACATCGCTCACTCCGACAGACACTTGTTAGCAGGTGTCCCTCCTTCCACGTCGTTTTGCTTTCATGGATATTTCAGGACAGCACCGTTGGCCGTTATTTTGGGACTCCAGCTCAACCGAATAGGGAGACCAAAAGCCAAACTATTTTGATTGACTCTTTTGGCTATTTTTTTTGGGGGCTACACCCAGTGGTGATCTCAGAGTGTGCTCAGAGATTGTCCTTGGTTGGGGCTTGGAGGACCATATGGGGTGCCGGGATCAAACCTGGGCCAGCCACATGCAAGGCATGCACCTCACTGGCTGTACTATCTCTCTGCACCCCTCTTTGCTGGTTTCATTATCTATCATCTATCTATCTATCTGTCTGTCTGTCTGTCCGTCTGTCCGTCTGTCTGTCTATCTATCCGTCTATCCGTCTATCTATCTATCTATCTATCTATCTATCTATCTATCTATCTATCTATCTATCTATCTATCTATCTATCTATCTATCTATCTATCTATCTATCTATCTATCTATCTATCTATCTATCTATCTATCTATCTATCTATCTATCTATCTATCTATCTATCATTTATTTAGCTTTTTTGGGTCACACCCGGCAATGCTCAGGGTTTCTCCTGGCTCTGCACTCAGGAATTACTCCTGGTGGTGCTTGGTGGACCATATGGGATGCCAGAGATCGAACCCGGGCCGGCACAGGCCAGCCGCGTGCAAGGCAAACGCCCTACCCGCTGGGCTATCGCCTCCGGCCCCTCTCTTTGCTGGTTTTAAAGGAGAAGCCCAGCCCTGCTTCATAGCCACTTGACAGGTGATGAGTGAATGGCCACGCAGGTTAACCCAACATTTGCTGTGCGTGCTGGAAAGCTGTACAGGGCAGGGTGTCGACCCTCAGTATCCCATGTGATCCACCAGGAGTGACCGCTTAGTTACCCAGCAGGAGACAGAGGGGCCCACCGGTAGTAAGGGAGCAAGGCTGGCAGGGGAGTCATGATCTTTCTCCGACAGACACCGTTCTAGATGCTTCCGGGGGTTCTTACTCTGCAACCCACACTCGTTTCCATCATTTTATTTATTATTATTTGATTTCATTTCATTTTGAGGCTACACTCGTGGTGCTCAGGGGGTGCTAGGGATCAAACCTACCTGGGTCAGCCCTGTGCCCGACAAACACCCTCCACGCTATATCATCTCACCAGCCTACAGATGGCTCCATCTTCATTTACGACAGAGTGAGGGCAGAACCTTCTCTGGACCTGCAGGTGCAACCACCCCATTGGGTCACAGGCAAGGCCTCTGATCTGAAAATGCCGGCATGCTCTTGTGTGACACCGAGATACCCCCTCTCCCACACCCCTAGCCCAGGAAGTGTCTGAATGGTACGTCAGCTCTGAGGCTTCAACAACTGGAATAATTGAACAGTACCCTGGGCCGGAGCCTTAGTATAGAGGGTAGGATGCGCACCTGCCCGTGGCCAACCTGGGTTCAATTCCCGCATCCCACATGGTCCCTTAAACCTTACCAGTAGGGATCTCTTGAGTACAGAGCCAGGAGTAAGTCCTGGGCGCCACTAGGTGTGGCCCTTTTTTTTATATAGAGAAAGAAGTCTTGTTTATGGAACATTTTGAAGCTCCTAGAAACGTTCTTTGGAATTCCGGAGGATTTGTCCTCGGGAGCTGTTTGCAGTAACGTGGTGTGGCACCCTTCTCAGAACAGACTGAATGCTCCTGTGTCTCGGCTCGTGGAGGGGGTGACTGATACTCCCACACTCCCAGTGGCCAGCCAGGCCGTGAGGGCTAAAGGGGAAGTGCTGACCTCTCCTCTCCTCCGGTCACTGCTGGACTGCGCTTTGGAGTTTGCTCACCCCGCAGGTTCCCTTCCTGTTGGCACGACAAAGTGGAGCTTTAGCCCCACACCTGACCCCGGCCCGGCAGAGGAGCTGGAGGCTGATGGCTCACGTCGTTCTCTTCTGCAGCGTCCGGTCTGGGCCTCTGCTCAGGCGTCCTGTCTGGGCTTCGCGTTTCTGTTTAGTTAGTTGTTTTCCACACCAGAACTTCCTTCCTTCCTTCCTTCCTTCCTTCCTTCCTTCCTTCCTTCCTTCCTTCCTTCCTTCCTTCCTTCCTTCCTTCCTTCCTTCCTTCCTTCCTTCCTTCCTTCCTTCCTTCCTTCCTTCCTTCCTTCCTTCCTTCCTTCCCTCCTTCCCTCCTTCCCTCCTTCCCTCCTTCCCTCCTTCCTCCTTCCCTCCTTCCCTCCTTCCCTCCTTCCCTCCTTCCCTCCTTCCCTCCTTCCCTCCCTCTCCCTCCCTTCCCTCCCTTCCCTTCCCTTCCTTCCTTCCTTCCTTCCCTCCTTCCCTCCCTTCCCTCCCTTCCCTTCCCTTCCTTCCTTCCTTCCTTCCTTCCTTCCTTCCCTCCTTCCCTCCCTTCCCTCCCTCCCTCCCTCCCTCCCTCCCTCCCTCCCTTCCTTCCTTCCTTCCTTCCTTCCTTCCTTCCTTCCTTCCTTCCTTCCTTCCTTCCTTCCTTCCTTCCTTCCTTCCTTCCTTCCCTCCTTCCCTCCTTCCCTCCTTCCCCTCCTTCCCTCCCTTCCCTGCCTTCCCTGCCTTCCTGCCTTCCTGCCTTCCTGCCTTCCTGCCTTCCTGCCTTCCTGCCTTCCTGCCTTCCTGCCTTCCTGCCTTCCTCTCTCTCTCTCTCTCTCTCTCTCTCTCTCTCTCTCTCTCTCTCTCTCTCTCTCTCTCTCTCTCTCCCTCCCTCCCTTCCTTCCTTCCTCTCTGGTGTGGGGTCTTGCTGATGAAACTCTGGGCCCCTTCGGCCCTGGACACCCTCCAGCCCATTCCCCTGCCACCTGCCAACGTTCCTCTCCTGGTCCAGGTCCAGAATGCTGATGCGGAAGGCGCAGACAGAGACAGCCTGGTCCCGGGCTTTGGATCTGGCCCAGGCACTGTGCGGCCGGGCTCTGACGGTCTCTCTCTGTGCTGGTTTCCCAGAGAGAGGTTCTTGGATATTTTGAAATGTGCCTGACTCGGCCCAGCCTCGGCATCCGTAGCCCACACTGGGAGCCTGTTTTGCCAATTGCCGGACTTTGATTGATTCACACCCATTACTCCCCCCACCCCTCACAGCTAGAGTGGGGGAGGGGAGCAGGGCGGGTCACTCCAGCGCGGTCGTCCGCCCCACTGTGGCCATGCGAGGGCAAGAGACCGGCTTGACACAGGTGAGACTGGGCCTGTGAAGCGTGGGCGTCTCCTTCAGTGTCTTCGGTCCAGCCAGAATTCACTTCATTTCATTTCTTTCGGCAGTTGTCACCGTTTCAAAATAGAGAGCCTCAAATTTGCTTGATCCTTTTGTATGTAAGCCTGGTCTGCCCGTGGGACTGTTCTTTATACTCAAAACACGAAGGGCCTTATATGCTACTTTCTGCATTATTCTTTATGTTTGGGTCACCCCAGCGATGCTCAGGGGTTGCTCCTGGCTCTGCACTCAGGAATCACTCCTGGCGGTGTTTGGAGGAGCCTATGGGGGTGGGGGTTGAACCCGGGTTGGCTGTGTGCAAGGTGAATGCGCTTGCCGCTGAGCTGTCACTCAGCCCCTTCTTCCAATTTTAAACAGGAGATTGTATGTGAGTCTGGTTCTGCTATCAAAAAGGGTTTTTATTTTTAATTTGTTTTTGTGGGAATAGGGAATGTATTTCAGTCACACTTGGTGGGGGCTCAGGGCCATCCCTGACATTCCACTCAGGAGTGACTCCTGGCAGCGTTCTGGGGTCCCTGTTGGTGTGAAGATTCAACCAGAGTCACAGCCGCACAAGAGGCAAGTACCCTGCCCGTATTAGCTCTACAGCCAAGTTATTACTTAAAAAAAAATTTAGGCCACACCCTGCTGTGCTTAGTGCTGACTCCAGGCTCTGTGCTCAGGCATCCCACCTGGGGGCTTGGGGAACCATAAGGAGAGATCAAACCTGGGCCTGCTGCGTACAGCAAGCACCTACCTGTTGTACAGTTGTTCTGGCCCCTGAAAAGGCATTATCTTGGGTTTCTTTTGGAATAACTCTAGAACATCGGTGCGATTATTCCACCCCTCCCTCCGGACCACACCCAGCAGTGCTCAGAGGCTGTTCCCCAAATCTGCTCAGGACTCACTTTGGCAGTGCTCGGGAAGTGTGTGGTGCTGGGATTGAACCCAGGCCTCTGGCCTGAAGATGTGGTAGTCTGTGGTAGCCTGCATTCACTCCCGTCGTTTGGCCTAGTTGGGTGCTCCGTGAAGGCAGGAAGCATTCTTAGGCATTGTGAAATTCTGCGCTCAAGGCAGGCGGGCTCTTACACAAAGTAGCTACTCAGTGAAACAAAGCCGAGAGCAATCCATGCTTCTGTTTTGTAATCCTGTTCTGATCCTGGGATGTGTGTCTTGACATCCAGCCTGGGTGGAGACGACCTTTTAAGTGAGATCCAGCCCTGGTGTAGACATCCTTCTAACAGACCAGCCTTGGTGTAGACATCCTTCTAACAGACCAGCCCTGTGTAGACATCCTTCTAACAGACCAGCCCTGTGTAGACATCCTTCTAACAGACCAGCCCTAGTGTAGACATCCTTCTAACAGACCAGCCCTGGTGTAGACATCCTTCTAACAGACCAGCCCTGTGTAGACATCCTTCTAACAGACCAGCCCTGTGTAGGCATCCTTCTAACAGACCAACCCTGGTGTAGACATCCTTCTAACAGACCAGCCCTGTGTAGACATCCTTCTAACAGACCAGCCTGGTGTAGACATCCTTCTAACAGACCAGCCCTGGTGTAGACATCCTTCTAACAGAACAGCCCTGTGTAGACATCCTTCTAACAGACCAACCCTGTGTAGACATCCTTGTAACGGACCAGCCCTGGTGTAGACATCCTTCTAACAGACCAGCCCTGGTATAGACATCCTTCTAACAGACCAGCCCTGTGTAGACATCCTTCTAACAGACCAGCCCTGGTGTAGACATCCTTCTAACAGAACAGCCCTATGTAGACATCCTTCTAACAGACCAGCCCTGTGTAGACATCCTTCTAACAGACCAGCCCTGGTGTAGACATCCTTCTAACAGAACAGCCCTGTGTAGACATCCTTCTAACAGACCAGCCCTGGTGTAGACATCCTTCCAACATGGGTATCAAACCGGTGGTGACCAAAGGCAGGGCCAGCACTTTAACCCTGTGCTGTTTCTGTGACCCCGAACATGAGTGGTGGAGCCCAGCACACGTGGAGTCGCAGGAGAATGAGGCTCTCTCCGTGGACGGAGCCGCCGTGTCCCGGTGGTGTCACAGCCCGACGTTCCCTGTGTCCCAGACACCATGGCTGATGCATTCCGGCCTCCCTGCTGGCCCCTGTCACAGCCTCGCCCCTTTTGGCAGGACAGCGGCCTCGGCCTTTACCCGCAGCCAGGGGAGTCAGTGGTGGTGGTGGGGGGATAAAGGGGCTTCCTTGCCCCAAAGCACGGAACTTTCTGCCCGTGGCCACAGTCGGCACCGCGTCCCAGATTCCACCTGTTGCGTCGGGGAGGAATGGCCCTCCTGACCTCTCAGCTGTGGCCTGCAAATGGCCTTTCTGAACCCCCTATCCCCCCTCCAACTCCCTGCCCTCCGTTCCTCCATGCCCTGAGAAAAGTCGCAGCATCTGGCTCGAGTTAATTTTATCAGCTCATCGGCTGGGTGCAGGTGGCCGAAACCTGGTTCATTCTGAAGTGTGTTATCTTAAACTATGGACTTTCACTTTAAGTCCTCTAATTTCTTACTGCAAATGAAAATCTGTACCCTTCTCCCAACCCTGTAAGCTCCCTCCCCCCCCCCTTTTTAAAAAAGAAACTGTAGGTATCAGCAGCATTTGGAGAGGAAGAGTTTTGTTTGTTTAATAATGAAAACTTTTGAAGCCAGACATTCTCTCTGGGGTCTTTTATTGTATTTCCTAAGCGGTGATAAGTAGCAGTCTCTGTGTGACCGGAAATAACCTGTAGCTGCGGCTTTGGTTTCCTGCTTGTTCCAGAAATTTCTGACTCTCCCGTTTCAGAATCCCGACTGCTCTCTGTTTTCCGTGCGTCCACGGATCTTATTTAAAATTCAGTTGCAGCTTCGGATCCTTTATTTTTATTGGAAACTTTCTGAGGTTTGTCACTGCGGCCTGATGTATCATCAGGTTTTACGAACATGCTGTGGGTGTGGAAGGAAGAGACATTTTTTTTTTATACCCAGTTCTGCACCTACAAATCGATGGACTTTTCTCAGTTCTGTGGTCCCGGTCCTCTGAGCTCCAATGTCTCCCGACAGCATTTAGTGGCCTGGAAGGTTCGGGCCCTTCTGACGCTCTTAGACTTGGTGGCTTTCCTGTGCCACCCAACTTCTAAGAAGTCTCACCTTTTAGTCCTGCTTTTTTTTTATTTTTTAATTCTTCCACTGTGGTGGTATTTGTGGTTCAGTCTTTAGTATTGTTCTAGCTGTGTGTTGCCTTCAAACTCCACCTTCTTTTTTTCTTTTTTCTTTTTTTTTTTTTGGTCACACCCAGCGACGCTCAGGGGTTACTCCTGGCTCTGCACTCAGGAATTACTCCTGGCGGTGCTCGGGGACCATATGGAATGCCGGGGATCGAACCCGGGCCAGCACAGGCCGGCCACGCAAGGCAAACGCCCTACCCGCTGGGCTATCGCTCCGGCCCTAAACTCCACCTTCATGGCATTAATATTACTACTTCCCCCTCTCTTATTTTTATTTTCTGGTAATTGTTTTGGGGATAATAGCAACAGAGGAACTAAGGGGCCGTGGTGGGCATGGGCTGTCACCCACTGCTCTCCACACATCCTGGCCCTTGGTGTGGGCATCCCTGGTCACCTTTATGAAAATGCTGGGAAGAAAAGGCTGCCATGATAAGCAGGTCAAATGATGGGAGGAAAAGGCCGCCATGATAAGCAGGTCGAATGATGGAATTGGAGACTGCTGCTTTACGCCCTAACCCAGGTTTCGTTGTAGCTCACCTGGGGATGCTCGGGGTCTAATTCTGGCTCTGTGCTCTTGGATGATTCTTGGCAGCGCCTTTGGGACCACATCGGGTGCCAGGCATTCAAGCCAGGGTCAGTAGGAGGCAAGGCCATGGCCTTAACCTCTGGACTGTCTCTGGCTCTTGGATGACTAATGTTAAACCAGTAGCTGGGGTGTCCTTTGTCCTTTGTACAGGGGATAAGGCACTTGTCCTGCAAGCTGCTGACTCTAGTTCCATCCCCAGCACCATATAGGGTATACCTGGGCACTGCCAGGGGTCACTGCTGAGCACTGAGCAGGGAGTAAGCCCCGAGCGTCACTGATGATGATGTCACTCAGTTAGTTTGATGTTAATTAGATGATTATCTTCAGTGATGCCCAGAGCTGGTGTCAGAGCTGCCCCAGGGGTCCTTCGAACGAGCCCTGCAGAGAGAACCCCAGTGTTCCAGGGCTGCTTTCCGCATCCTCTGGAAGGACGTGCTCTTTCTCCACTGCTCTCTACTCCTGCGCATGCTGGCCCTCGCGGCATCTGTGCTTTAAGGGTTGTGGGCTGTAGGTTCTGGGCGCTTGGAGCTTTGGAGCCTGGTGGCCGACCTGGCCTTCTCCCCAGTGTGGGGCCCCAGCACCTGGAGAACCGGGGAGAGGGGATGGGGGGCAGACAGCCAGAGCCACCAGCTCTGCTCCTGAAGCTGGCTCCGTACTCCGCAGGGGGAGTCCCCGTTTCTCTGCACCTCACCCGTCTGTCTCTTCCTGCTTCTCACCTGATCCTTGAAGGGGCTCCAGGAGGCCAAGGACCCGCTTCCTACACCCTCACCCGGGAGCTCTGTTGTCAGCACCTAGAACTGGGGCTGGCCCAGGGCGTAATAACTGAATAGTGAGCAGAAAAGAGGCACCTTTCTGCCTTCATTTTTGCTACTTTGTTACTAGTAGTGGTTCTTACCTGAAAAATATCACAACTGTTCTCTCTGCAGCGATCCCTTCCTTATATTGCCAGTCTCTGCAGGGCCTCACTACACAAGCCTGCCGTCCTTCTGTCCTTCTATCTATCCCCCCTCTCCTCATCCCCCTCCATCCCTCCCTTTTCCTCTCTCCTCTTTCTTTTGTTGTGATTGTTATTTTTTCTTTTTGGTCCTTTTGGGTTACACTTGGCGATGCTCAGCGGTTACTCCTGGCTCTGCACTCAGGAATTACTGCGGTACTGGGGGACCATATGGGATGCCCAGGACGGTAGCTGGGCTGTCTGGTGCAAGACAAGCGCCTTGTCCCCACAGGGCAAGTTCCCACTGTCCTGTGTCCCTGCCCCTAGTGACCAGGCTGTAGTCACTTTTCCTCCCAGCTGAATGGTTCAGCTTCTCAAGGTGCCCCTTCTCCTTGCTGGGGTGTGTGTGAGAGAGAAATCCAGATAATACAATGGGGATTGGCATTGGAATCTGTACAGCCTCTCTGGAATCGCAGCATCTTTTCCCCACCCCCTAATCTTGGACTTCAGCTTGTCATTGTTCATATGGCGAGCCTGCATCTTCTACTCCGGGCCTCTGCCAATAGAATGTATCCAAATGGAATACAAGCGGGTTATTTCCATTTATTGGTTGACCATAACGGCGTAGAAATCCCACAAAAAAATTGAGATTGAGCTTTCCCTAGAACTATTCAGAAATGGAGGTTTTTTTTTCTTTTTCTTTTTAATTTATTTAAAATAATTTTGATCTTGCCCACTGTGGTTGTATTGAATTTATATTTAGAAGCGGAGTCCTTATTTGGCATGGACTTTGCCCCATTTTGTGGGTTTATTTTAAAATAAGCTGCTGATGTCTTCTGGCGAGCATTTGAAGAATGTCATGGATTCATTCAGCCTCAGACAGGACAGCCGGGCACAGCCTGGCGGGGTCTGGGTTGGTGGCAGGCGGGTGGCTCATGCAACCTTCCTCCAGCCGCTGAGTGAGTGCCGCGCCCTCTTCATTTCACCTTCCTGTCTGATTCTTTTTCAGTTCTTTGCTGCTCAGAGTGGGGCCAGAGCTTCCTGCTTGTGGGGGCTGAGAGGGGGCTGTAAGGTGGCAGGGGCCGGTGTCTCTCCCCTTGGAAGTGCCTGTTCTGCGTGGGGCCATTGGGTCTTTGAAGAGCTCTTGGCATTGCCTTGACTCGAATCTGAGAAGTTCGGAGCTGCTTTATGACAACACCTGCTCTGAGTGTATGTGGGCTCGATCCTTGGGACCACTGAAGGAATGGCCAGGCCCAGATGCCACAGAACGGGTGCGAGCTTGGTGTCAGCGCCTGCTCACTCTCTGAGGCTGTCCCCCTTCGGAGTCCAGGGGAATGGAGCACCATCCCTCTCTAGCACCCGAAGTGACCTGCTGGTCACAGCTTTGCTTCCTGTCCTGAGGCTTTTCTGTTCCCAGAGGAATGATGCTTTTTCGGCACAGACAAAAGTGGTTCATGGGGGTCCCTCCTCAGGAAAAGGGGGCTCGGCGGTCCTGCTGCCCCCTGATGGGGAACCTCAGAATATGTGGGAACCTTTGGGGGGCTTTTCTAAGTATTGCTGTGCCCTGTATCATGGTCAGCAGATGCATAGATGAATGCACACTGAGATAGACTCTTGGCTGTGTGTGCATTACATGCTGTGTGACTGTATCTCTGGCACTCTGTACCACCTGTGTACACGCCTGAAACACATGTGTGCACACGCATTTCATGCACGGGTCAAATGTCTTTACTTTCTATCTCTTCTTGCTGCTTCCCTTAGTTTGTAACTTAAACTGCACTGACTGTTGTTCGTGGATGCCACAATGGCTGACCCTGGAGCTCTGGGTTTCTACTAGCTCAAAGCCATTTTGTATTGCCCTGAGGCCAGACACTCATGCAAATCAGATCCTTCCTGTGAAAATCACAATAGGAGATTTGGGGCAGGATTGAAAAGACAGTTTGATTTTATAACTGTGAGTAGCAGTATATTCTTATGAATCCTATGCTAGTTTTGAAGTATTTCTCTTATCATTCCCAAGGCCCCCAGACCCCCACAAGGGACCTTTTCACATGTAGAGTTTTCCAGGAGAAAACCTAGCTAGTTGGATCCACCATTAAGTAAATAGCCCTTCTAGATCAACGAGCCATGCTACTCTGCCCCCAGGCAAGCAAACAATGCTCTCAGTAATACTGAAGGCAGAGAACGCAGAATTACTCTGGAATAGATATGGACCTTGTGGGCGTTTGGAGAAATACAGCTAGCTATATGATGTTCGTGGTCAAAACTGTAATGTGCTATTTACCCATGTATTAAATCCTGAGTTACCTTTGTTCTCAGGTGTGTTTCCCCATCTCCACACGTGCTTTGTGCAGGAGCCTGAAAGGTGGGGATTTGGACCTGGCAATGAGCATTTGTTTAGACCTGGGCCAGGTGTGTGCACCTGGAGATCTGCAGATGAGTGCTGGGTTTTGCCTTTGCATAGCCCCCTTCATGGGCTTGGATTTTTGGGAGTAAGAAAACTTGCCTTTTGGAGAAGAAGCATCCGTCTTGGTTTTGGATCCTGACCTGAGCACATGGTCTGGGTCCAGCCAGGAACTGGAGGTTTGGGGTTCTCCTGGCCTTGGATTGTATTGGCAGAATTTGTTTAATTATTGGTGGTAAGTAAAAGTCTTTGGAACTTGTGAATTTTATTTTTCCGCCACCACCCTTGAAATAAAAGGGAATGGGTTCCCTTCCTTACTGTAAGCTGGGGACTCCAGCATCCCCGGCAGAGCGTAATGTTAAATTTTCAGAGTGTGTATTACTGCGGCGCCTCTGGGAGAAGAGACCCTGTTTGTGGCCCTTCCCTGTTCCTTTGGGCCTGGGCACCTGCGTTTTCAGTTGGATGCAGGAGAGCTGTGCTGTGTGAGGCTGAGCAGCGACTTTATTGTCTCCTTCGGTGGGAGGTTAGTTTTGGTGCAGACACACGAGCTCCTCTGGATACGAGGGTTACAGACGATGTCAGTATGATGGGGCTCCCGGAGGGACTGTTTGAGCCTGAAGCAGGTGCTGTCTGCCGGGTGGGTTGGGGAACAGGAGACAGTCGCGAATCCTGCCCGGTCGTGTGCAGCCTGGGCAGCTTCTTGCTCAACCCGAGACTCTTATTAGGCCTCATGCCCAGAGCTGCACTTTCTGGTCCTGCCCCGTGACCACTCTTGGGCCTTGGGCATGGCCACCATGGACATGGCAGCCAGGTCCTGGTCAGAAGATTCGCTGCTTGTGCAGGCATTCACACACAGACACACAGATACATATTCACACACATTTATGTAGACACACATTTACATAGACACTTTCGCACACATTTACACAGACACACATGCACACACAGACACACAGATATGTGTACACTCACAGCTACACAGACACACATTCACAGACATGCATACACAGTCCACACAGACACACTTGTACACACAGGCACACATGCACACACAGACATGCATACACACAGCTACACAGCGAGACACACACATTCACACACAGATAAGACACACATGTACACACATCTGCCCAGACACACATTCAAACACATATATACACATACACGCAGAAACACAGACATGCTGCACAGACACACATTCACACACATCTGCACAGACACCATGCTTGCATATATACATAGATACATATGTACACATATACACAGACACATTCACACACATATATACAGACACACAAAAACTTGTGCACATACAAGTTTGCAGACACGCAGTTACACACATGTACACACATACAGACACAAACACAGAATCAATAGCCACACACCCAGAAACATGCATTCATAGATACTATGATACACAGAGATATACACTCACACATAAACACACAGTCATACACACATACACGTGTGTGTGTGTGTTATGTGTGTGTTAATATCTTCAGTCCTATCATTTGAACCAGGGACAGTTTTTCTAGTGAGGATTATGGCCATTTTAAGAACAAGGTTTACAGTTTCAAGGCCGAGCCCCGAGACAGGGATGGACGGAAACCAAAGCTCTCTCTCCTGTTCCAACCATTTCTGCTTGCTCATGGCAGATGAGGAGTTTCAGGCCCCAGAGGTATAAGGGGAAAAAAACGTTCTGGGAAAGAACGTGGAGAACAGATGCCTATTATCTGCTTTGTGTGACAGAAAACCACAGTCTGGCTGTGGGTCGTGGTGCTCCCTGGGAGCCGAGGCTGAGAACCGCCCTGCTGGTCCCCTTGGCTGCTTCCCAGCGGGCCAACGCAGACCTGGGCGGTTGGGACGGCCTCAAGTACTAGGTCTAGTGACTAGGCAGAGCCGACTTGGGCCTGGGGCCGCATACCCCAGTAGCCGGGCTTTCGCACCCTTGGAAATGGACTGCTACGTGTCGGTTCTAGAACCTATATCCTGGTGTGGTTCTGGGGCCAAGGTTCTCTCCAGCGTCTGCCTATGAAAGCAGTGACCTTATCAGGCACAGACAACTTCCTGTGTCATTAAGATGTTCCTTGGCAGAAACTTATTTTTCTTGGTGGCTGCACTGCCGCGCTGGAGGGTGCGGAGCCAGCGCCTGTTTGCCCCGGAGTGAATTAGCTGCTTTGCTGCTTATCTGTGGCCAATCTTGCTTTCTCGTTCACTGACAAGGCTCCTGTCATTAGTGGCTGCCCAGTGCAGGCCTCAGCTTTCTGTTTTACGTCGGACTTTTTAGTCTTCTGAGACACAGCCAGGAAGTCCTTTGAAATCCATTTTGGGGCCCCTCTTTGGGACCCAGGGGTGGTGTGGTGTGGGGGTGGTGGGAACTTGGCGAAGTAGGAACTTTGTTGTGAAGGGGGCTTTAGTTTCTCCACGGAGCTCTTTCCCCTACCCACCTCCCACCCCCTGTCCTGGCCTGGGCCTGGGCCTGGTTCTGGCCTGGAGCACTTTGGTACCCTTGGGATGTTCAGTTGGCTGTGCCTCTGCACCTCTGGGTCTGCCCTGGCCAGCACAGCTTTGCTGGCTTTTGAAAAGGAGCTTCGGATTTCCCGGTGCACCTGAAGGGAGGCAGACTTAGAGACATGTGGCAATCTTTTGTCTAGTTCATATATCCTCATATCCAGCATATGCTCACCAAGTGCAGGAAGAAGCATGTAGAGGGTTTCTGCAGCACGGCCCACACCCTTCACTGCTGTTCATAGCTGGCTATACTCACTGGGGGCCAGAGAGATGGCTCAGTGGTCAGGGATACATAGCACGGAGCTGGCACCACATGGCTGCCCTGAGGTACAAATACAAACCGAGTACAGTCTGACCACCACTGAGCGCTGCGGAGTGATCACCAGTCTGCCAGATCCACGTATTGGACCACATCTGGTCCAGTGGTCTGAGTATCACAGGGGGTAACAGTATCCCCAGAGCTCTGCTTGGGAACAAACAGGCAAGCGAATGAACAAACTCAGACTCACATGGTCTTAGCAGAATGCGAGTTTATTAAACATAGTAGCAGTACAGCGGGAGGGCGCCAGCCTTGTTTGATCCCTGGTACCCAATATGGTCCTCGGAATACCACTTGGAGAGACCTCTGAGCACAGGCGAGTGTTGTCCTAAAACAAAAACCAAAAACAGCTTGGAGCTTTACCCTAGGTGTGTGAGTTTCTGGAAAATAGCACGTACTTAAGGCAGGACTATGTATCAGAGTATCTGTGCTGCACTAGGTTAGGAAGCTGTGTGTCTCAGGCCGTTCTTCAGCTCCACACAGCTGTGGGCCACAGCAGTCCGCGCAGTGAGGACCTGGGCCGGAGAACTGTAGTTTCCAACCCTTCTGCTCCTGTGGACCAGCCATGGGCTGGGAAACAGCAGCGAGAGCCCAACTCTGAAGGACTTGAGACTCTAGGAGGGTTTGGTGTAAGGCTGGGGCTGGGTTCCACCTGGAACGGTCTTTCCCTGTGAGCTGGGGTCCTGCGTGTTGTCACTCACGAGATGCTGGTGGAAATAAGGCTACAGCAGTTGTGTCCTTGGGGTGTCTCTGTGAGCACCCGCACTACCCCAGCTCTTCCCTGGAGGGCCAGCACCCCATCTTCCCTTTGTGTCCGCATGTCATACTTTCACTTGTCCTGTTTTGCAATTAACAAAGATGAAATTAAGGGCAGGGAACTGGTGTGTGTGTGTGTGTGTGTGTGTGTGTGTGTGTGTGTGTGTGTGTGTGTGTGTGTGTGTGTTTGTAGCAGAGTGGCTGGTGCACTTGTCTTGCACACAGCTCACCCAGGTTTTATTCCTGGTACCACAATGGCCTGAGCACTCAGTGATATGGGAAGAACTGTTGTGCAGTGCCCTTGGGTGGGACAGATTTGAGCCAGAAATGGTTCTCTCTCTCTCTCTCTCTCTCTCTCTCTCTCTCTCTCTCTCTCTCTCTCTCTCTCTCTCTCTCTCTCTCTGTGTGTTTCGGAGGGGGTTTGGGCCATACTCAGTGGCTCAGGGTTTGCTCCTGTCTCTGTGCTTAGGGATCACTTCTGGTGGGGCTTGGGAGACCATCTGGGATGCTGGGGATGAAACTAGGACTGGGCCTGTGCAGAGTTAGCATTTTAATCCCCAGACTCTCGCTCTGGCTCCTGAAAGAGGGAGTTCTTAATTCACTGGGGAGAGAGGGTAAGGTGCTTGCCTCCTCCACGGCCAGTCCCGGTTGGTCCTCGGCACCTTTAGCTCGCCTGCCAGAGCCTCTTCTGGGGAACGTATTTGAGTATGAATCGAAACAGCAGCATTTTGTATGTTTGCATTTCTGGTTTGTGTGTGTGTATGTGCATGCGTGCGTGCGTGCGTGCGCCCGTGTGTGTGTGTGTGTGTGCGTGTGTGTGTGTGTGTGTGTGTGTGTGTGTGCACACGCACGGGGCAAGGTGACAGAAGGCCACTGTATTAATGGCACAGGAAGGAGGGGGCGATTGATGTGGTTCGGGGCCTGGTTCTGTTCCGGCTCCTGCTGGGAGCCCAGCGTGAGTCACGGCCGCCCCAGGCCACAGCCCTCCACGCCTCTGGCCGCAAACAGAGATGTCTCTCCGAGATCCATGGGGAGCCAGCGCCGGCCGCCCATTGGTTCTGCTTCTCGTTTTCCCTCCTGGAATGAAGGGAATCCTGCCTGGCAGTGCCAGCATACGCTCAGGCTGACTGGGATCCGTGATCCAACTGGGCAGTAGAAGAATTTAAAAAATTCCTTTTCGCCTTCCCCCTTATCCCTCTCCTCTGCCGTGGCTGTTGTTTCACAGTGCAGGCCAGCGGTGAGGCCCCTGGACCCTGCTCCCTCCACGGCCCACTGATGCAAGAGGCCCATTGGCTTGCGGTTCCCGAATTACTGTAGCCCTAATTTCTCTGGCAAGTCTGTCCTCTGCCTGTAGATTTCCTCTTGGCAGCATAAATGTTTACTCACAGGACAAGCTGAGCCCTGGCGTCGGGGGTTGTTGAGTTGAGAGTCTCCAGGGTCGGGGGAACGTCTGCTCAGGCCCAGGGGTCTTCATAATCCTGCTTTGGGGCTCCCTCTAAGCCCTCCTGAGAGACAGCCAGACCCCGGGCCTCTGCCCTCCTGCCTGTGTCCAGAAGGAAGGTGGAGCAGCCACACTGCCTTGAGGGGTTGGTGGCTGGTGGGTGGGAGATCTTTCTAGAATCTTCCTGCCCTTAGTATAGCCCCACCCAACTGATCTTCGATACTCTGAGTTACGTTTCCTGACCGCCTCGTGGAAGCTCAGTTCTGTGTGTGGCCCAGCCCGAATTCCACCCCACCCCCACGGAACTGGAAACCCACATCACCTCAAGGGGTTACGGAGGCCTTGGAACAGGATGGGGAGGAGTATGACCGGGGCAGGTCCCCTGGAGACAAGACGGCGGTGAGAGGAGTAGCCTTGGGATCAGTCCTCATGTGTGCACCCCCTCAGGCTCCCCCAGTAAACCTGGAGGAGGTTCCTCGTGCACGTAAAGGGGAAGAGCAGGCGTGGGGAGTGGAAGAGTCATGTCAGTCCTGTGTGTTTGGGGCCGCACGTGGGGGTGCTTGGGGCTTACTCCTGGCTCTGTGCTGACTCGTGGCAGGGCTGGGGGACCTGTGTGTGGTTGGGGACGGAACCCGGGCCCTGCATGTGAGGCGGCCACCTCCCTCTGTGTTCTCTCTGCAGCCCTGGTTCTGTTTTCCTTCCCGTTGGCTGGCGGCTCCTGTTGTACCCGCGCCACAGGCACCGTGAGCCTCGGGCTCTGCTGGAACCCCGTGTGCTTTCGCTTCCTTCTGGTGTGTTGCCCTGGAGCAGCCTTGGGGATGCTTGGTGTTTGGAAGAGAGAAGCGTCATGTGTCTCTCAAGTGCAGGGACAGGCATTGGCAGCCTGCGCCTCGCCCCAGCAGTCTCTCTCTCTCTCTCTCTCTCTCTCTCTCTCTCGATATATTTATAGCTTTTTAAAATTATTTTAAAATCTGGGGCTGGAGCGATAGCCCAGCGGGTAGGGCGCTTGCCTTGCACGCGGCCAGCCTAAGCCAGCCCGGGTTCGATCCCCGGCATCCCATATGGTCCCCCGAGCACCGCCAGGAGTAATTCCTGAGTGAAGAGCCAGGAGTAAACCCTGAGCGCCGCCAGGTGTGACCCACAAAGCAAAACACAAAACTAAACCAAACAAAAAAAACCCCCAAAACCAACCAAACAAACGAACAAAAGAACTAATACTATATTAAGTTTTCCTTAAGCTTTCACTGTAGTTTAGGTAACGTGGTTACTGCCGGGTTAACTTTGATGCTACACATTCACTTTGCCTCGGAGTTTTCAGAATGGAGGTTTTGAGTTTCTGTGGGAGTGACTGTGTGAGTATGTGGTGGTAAGACTTGTTCTCTGCATCATCCCGAACCCCCTCATTTATTTCTTATGTAGCGAGTGAAGCTGCCTTGTGTGACTCTTTCCCCTCCAGGGCTCACAAAATTATTATTTTTCTTAAAAAACACAAGTACCCTTTTATTTACTAATAAAAAAGTCCTATTTTTAGTAAACTTTTTTCCCCCAAGTTGCAGTCACTGGAATATCAGATCATTGAACTACTCCAGAAAGATGGTTTTTGAGTCATTGAAAATGTCTCTGCCCTGCTATTTATTCTTGGGCCTTGAACGCGACGCAGTCATACACACATGGCAGAACCAGCGTTGGTCTCTAAGTGGATGGTACATATTTCATGTTCTACGCTCTGGGGCGAAAGTGGTATCGACAGGTACAAGGGAAAGAAAGTACTGTGGTCCTCTGTCCATTTTTCCGAACACTTAGCAACAAGGTGTAAATGCCCCCTCTTCCCTGATATTAGTAAAATTGGAGAGATAGTATAGGAGTTAAGGCAGTTGTCTCACATCCTGTCAGCCCCATTTGCTTTTCCAGCCCTGTGCATGACCCCCTGTGTGCTATGACCCCGAGCACCACCAGGGGTCACTCCTGAGTGTAGAGCCCGAAATGAGCCTTGCACACAAGTCAGTGTGGCCCAAACCCCTTCTACTCCCCTTACCCCCCAATAATATTTTTTAAAAAGAGAAGGGCGCCATCGTAAAGTCCTAACAAATGCCAGGCGCCAACCTGGATGTCCATCAGCAGGACAGCACTTCCTTTCTTGATGGCACATCTCATGTCTGTTGCCTGGGTCCCGTCCCTGCCACCCGGAGCCGGCAGCCACACCCATGGAGAACACCGTCTGAAATCGTGGCTTTCCTCTTTGTTTTCACACACACGGTTTCTTTCCAGTTCCCGCTTGTGAAATATTCACGACCCGATCACAAACCCATTTCGGGTTGGCGAGAATGTAAAGGGGATAAAGCCCTCATGCAGCCTTGCTCTTGATCTTTCTCCAGACCTACCTGGTGCCCTCAGTAGGGGCGACCCCCATCAGGGATCCGCAGGCCCCTGAGTACTGCTGGGGGACCCCAGGAGATCCCCAATACCCCATTCTCAATCCCTGACATTGAACCACCAGCCCAGATGGTCACATATAGCTAGGGGTGGCCCCTGGTATCCCCAACACTGTTTGGGAACACGCCCACACCCGAACCCGTGCTTTACCAGAAGCACCAGTTCTTATCCTTGGTTACAACACAGAAACCATGCTGGGCGCTGTGGCTTGGAGGACATTCGCTGCCCTGTTTTCGAAACATATGTCACCCCAGCAGCCCCCTCCCCCAGTCCTCCAGGAGTAGGGGGCAAAGGGAAAGTTTTTATGTGCTGCCTGGGACACACCAGCTCTTGCCATGGCAGCCAGATGTGCTGAGGTGGAAGTGTTATTTTGGTGCTGAAGAATTAAGATTCTTTCGGGGCGGAGGCAGGGAGCATTTATGAGGGAGTGCCGTAATCAGTGTTGGGTGTTGAGTCACAGGTTAGCCACAGAAGATACCCACCAAATGGTAATTACCTTTCAAGTCACTCTGCATTGACTTCATTTTCGGAAAAGCTCCAGTTTTCTGATTCTTCAGAGGTCAAACAGGGAGGAAGGAAAAAAATCATCCTTTTGTGCTTTCTCATCTTTCCTGCTCTGCCTTGTTGAACACAGTAGAGTCTGGTTAGCCCTGAGTCATCCGCCTTGCATCATATTGGGCAGAGAAAAACCTCACTTAAATGAAAGAAGTGACTTTGTTCCTTTAAATCGTGGAGATACGCAGTTACTTACATTGGTATTTAGTGCTGTGGGGACGAAGCATCTCCTCTGGCTTGGGAAACATTTCAGAACTGCCTTCCTGGTATCAGAAGGCAGATATCAGCTGAAGTGGTATCAGAAGCTTGAAAAACAAAACAAAAACAAACCCCAAGCAACGCTGGGAAAGATTTGATGAAAATGTCGGGCTCCTTTGAGACTTGGTGTTCGATTCAGCCATGGAACGTCGACAATTACATGCGTAACTGCTGAGTCTCTACTCTGGGATTGGCTGCTTTGGCCTCAACTAAACTTATTTTACATCTGTACACGCTGAGACTTTCATTGAGCTTGTCTTGATCCAGATAATTTTCGGCACAGGGATAGGTCTGGTTGAAATCGAGGTCCTTAGTGATAAACCGTTTGACAGATTTAGCTCTGAATCCAATAACTCCTAATTGCATTT
This sequence comes from Cryptotis parvus, assembly GCA_021461705.1. Taxonomy (NCBI): domain Eukaryota; kingdom Metazoa; phylum Chordata; class Mammalia; order Eulipotyphla; family Soricidae; genus Cryptotis; species Cryptotis parvus. The sequence goes on along the minus strand of JAJIBD010007600.1, from coordinate 28,464 downwards.
CAGCGCATACATTTTTGTTATGTTCAATAATGAGTCTAATACCGTAGGCTTAGAATTTAGAAAGAGAACAAGTTTTGGGTGGCACCAGACAACAAATGCCTGGCAGTTGAGTTGCCCAAGTTTAGGTGGAAAAAATCTTTTATTGAATTTGAGTTGGGAAAGAGTCTGTGCATGCTTGTGGTCACGGCCTTACTTTCCCTACTCTATGTGCCAAAATCAGAATTATAGATCCCGACCACTTCCAGTATCTTAATTTAATTTTGAGTATGGAGTCGCTTTCTGAACATGACTTTTGTATACTATTAGTACACAAAATTATTAATAGCAATCTGCGAAGGAAAGAAAACCTAGCGTGCCATTTTGAGCTGGAACAGAATATTTGAAATCGTGGTAAACTATTTCCTCCATAGGATCGCAGTATAGTCTCATGAACGTTATTATTATTTATTTATTATTTTTTTTTTGCTTTTTTTGGGTCACACCCGGCAATGCTCAGAGGTTTCTCCTGGCTCTGCACTCAGGAATTACTCCTGGCAGTGCTCGGGGGACCATATGGGATGCCAGGGATCAAACCTGGGCCTGCACAAGCTGGCCGCTGCAAAGCAAACGCCCTACCCGCTGGGCTATCGCTCTGGCCCCATGAACGTTATTTTTAAGTCCAGAAAAATGTGATCGGGGCCATCATCAGTTCAAGAAGAAAGTCTACAATGACCTCCCCCCCACCCCCCGCTTCCATTTCTGTGTCCAAAACCCACCGTATACTTTCAGGTGGGGTTGTATTGTCAGGAAACAGGACTTAGGGGTTGAGAGTCTTGCCATGAGGATGGTCACCTCTAGGAATATAAGAGCAGCACCAGTGTATGTTTTTTCCTCAGCATGAAAGACTCTGGGGCCAACTCAAAAATCAGGTGGTGGAGCCAGTCTTATACATGATGCTGATCCCGTGGGCTCTGTCCCCACTGGGGTACGCTTTTCCGGGCATCCGCTCAGAAATGCTTTTCCTTGGTTGCCAATGCAGTCTTTGAGATGTGACCTAAGTGTTTGATTGCTTCTCTGTGCAGACCCCTCTCTGGAAGGAACTTCCTGTGTGTGTGTGTGTGTGTGTGTGTGTGTGTGTGTGTGTGCAAGACGCGCAGTGTGTGTGTGATTGGTGTGTGTTTGTGATTTTTGTCTCTGTCCTTGGGACCCTGAGCCCTGGAATTGCTGGGCAGAGGGTGTGTGAGCCTTTCCTAAAAGTCCCTCGACCCAGCCAGTGTGAGCACTCCCTGGTCCCTGGGGCCAAGGTGAATCTGGAGCTTTTGTGAGTTAAGTGGCTAAACCTCTGATGTTGGTTTCTCGTGTTGATTCATGGTGCTATTTACGTCTTGTTCACGTATGCATATGTTTGCAGTTCATAGAAAACAGAAAACAAAAGCCGTGTTTATCCCCAGGGCTTCCTGCCAACTGGGTAAATTACTTTTCTTCTTAGCATGTCGATAAGGACCTTTGGCCTATTGAAGGTAGCTTTTTCCACTCTCCACTTTCTCATTTGCTTTTTGTATTCTTCAGTATTTCTGATGAACCATTTCTCTCGGTCTCTATTTTGTGTCCTCATTTTCTCTGCTTGCTCCCTTACAAGTACATATATCCGGGCTGCTTTCTAATTATTTTCAAGATTCCGTCTTTCAGCTTTTGCTTGTGCTTGCAATTTATTTTGGTTGGAGTGTGGGTTTATTTCTTTTTCCTAAAACGCTCTGTCTAGTATCTTTTTATTCATGCTGCATGAGTCCATCTGTATTGGCTGAAGCAGAGTGCCTCTATCGAAACCAGGCTGCTGTCTGTGTTGAACTCCATCTGGCTTGGATTGCATCACTCTCCCCATTGGAGCCATTTCCAAGTTTTGTTTTCCTTCCTGGTGGTGCTGGGGCTGGAGGCCAAGGACTTCAGCATGCATCTACAGTTCCCCCTTGGTTGGCTCTTGGACACCACCTGCTTTATGCCGTCTCCTTAGGTGAGAATTGTCAGACCAACAGAATTCCTTCCTCCTAGTCATCTTCTTGGGGATTTCCAGCTGATCCCCACATATTTATCCAACTCTCACCTGTACGTTTCTCACCTCTTGCCCCCAAACTGTCATATATCCTGTGTGTCACTATGAGGCTAACTCTCACCCAATAGCAGGACTCCGTATTTTTAAATCCATCAGTTCAGATTACCTTCTGCTCAAACATTGTAAAAGAGCTTTCGCGATTTTCTTTTCATAGTTTCCTGGACGTCTTATTAATTCTATTTTTTGGGTCTCAAATTTTGTTAGTTTAAACAGGATTATTTTCCCCTGCATAATTTTCTTAAGCATTATTGTTTTGAATGGAAACACTCTTGATGTTGCTGTCATCATTTTGTGACGGACCAGTTGTCAATTTGGGCCTTAGGTAATACAGTGATATTATTTGCAAAACGATCATTTTAATTTTTTTTCCTTCTTTTTATTTAATGGCATTGACAAGCAACAGGAAGCAATTCTTTACTCTGAAATACTTTCCAGGTTAGCCAAGAAGGTACTTTGAGTGCATTTAATTTGACTATAAAAAGCCTTTTTTAGGAAGACACTCCTGAGTTTGGTTTTATGTTAAATGTTTAAATACTGTAACAGAAATAAAGGTAAAGCCTAAGGAGATAAATTATGTGGATTCTGATGTATTTGCGGCGGTAATGTTTTGTGCTAGGAAATCGGCTGTTGGTGGCATCGAGTCAGCTTCTGAATGGCCCTTTAAGTGTGGCGGGTTTTCTGCTAGAAGTTGTGTGCACTTTAATTTGGAAACCCAGGACAAATTAGTGAATGCCAGTTTACAAACTGTTGGTAAGATCCCATGAACCAAGCATTTTAAGCAGTATATTTAAATCAATATTTATGTATTTATTTTAGTTTTATCTTAGGAAAAGGTTATTTACCCAATTTCTAACCCGTGTTTTCATGGTGGACAATTTGCTTAGAATGAGGTTAAAGACAAACAATGTGGAAAAAAAATTATGTAGCAAAACAGTATGTGAAGGCTCTTGAAGAGAGTGTGAGATCGAAATGTGAAAGTGTAGTTTATAGGTGAATAATGCTGCGCAGATTTTGAGAGACTGAGAAGTCCTGTATGTTAATAGGAGTGCCTAATTCCAGCAATACTAATGCTGAAAACTACTGTGAACCAGAGACGAATGCTAATGAATATGCAGATACTGTCTCACACCGGTAAAGAATTTACTCTTCTAATTCTAATCCCAGAGAAATAATATAGTTTACTTGAGCAAGCTTACATGATTATATAGCTAGCAAGTGAGTCTCCTATTCAGTTATTGTAGCAATTCATTTTATCTTATGCATTTTAATGCCAGTTACGCCTGAAAGTTCTCTTATTTTAGGGGATCTTTTATAAAAAAGGTAATTTCCAGCTAACTTTGCCTTTCAGACAAATGCATAAAAAATGCATTGTCTCCCTATTATCCTGCTTTTTCATCAGTAATTCAGACCTTACCAGGAAAGTTTGCCAGAAAAAGAAGTCCTCATATTCTTATTCAAAATGGATAGATTTTTAGATTTGTTGGAAAGAGAACTTGAACTGTGAATTTTACTTTTTTGTGTGTAAGTGGAATAAAAGCCAATACCTTAGAGGGAGCATCATCATAATAAAAAGTAGTGATTCCTATAGAAATATGAGCTATTCAGAGTACTCTTAAATTTACTAAGTAATTAGAAGTCAGTAAGTGTTCAGTGTTTATAAAAATTGCAGAAGCATTCAATAGGTTGAATATTATTTGCTTGGATTTGTTACTAGTTCTGACTCTGAAATAGTGGTTTCTGCCAGCTGGAAATATTTTCATAGGTGACGCCGGAAGCTGTTGGTGATGTCCCAGGAGACCAAGCCGATTATGCTCCCTCCTCAGGTTCTGGGGAGATAGTTTGTTACTGGACAAGATATTTTGTTACTTAGAACCAGAGACATCCACTGAGTGAGATCTTTACTCCATCACTGGTCCCGTGACGTTTCTCTTCTGTCACTGTCCTGCTCCGCCCCAAAAGCTGCTCATCCTTATGTTCACGATCACGATCACGATCTTCCCGTTGATCATCTATTTGCTAGAGCGGCATCAGTAATATCTCCATATGTCCTGTCTCGTGCCAGTAGAGCCAGGGGCATCGGCTTGCTACAGGAACATAAAGAGCCTCAAACCATTATATTAGGTCATGGGAATGACCTAATATAATTGTTACTGGAATTTGGCATATCATATACAACACGAGAAGCTTGCCAGGCTTGTCGAGCGGGAGGCAAACTATCCTTATGTTCCTGTCCTTTAATTTAATTTTTTTTTTTTTTTTTGCTTTTTTTGGATCACACCCGGTGATGCTCAGGGGTTTCTCCTGGCTCTGCACTCAGGAATCACTCCTGGCGGTGCTCGGGGACCATATGGGATGCCGGGGATTGAACCCGGGGCCAGCTCAGTCTGCCCGCGTGCAAGGCAAACGCCCTACCCGCTGGGATATTGCTCCGGCCCATGTCCCTGTCCTTTAAAGGGCACCACTGGCAGGGATTTATTCTTTGCCAGTCACATGTACCAACAAGGTGGAGCGACCTGTTTCTGGCAGGAATAATAGAATACATACTTCAGGCATGCGCTTTTGGTTTGCTTTCAAGAGCTTGTTGCACTGGACAGAAGGAAATTTCAAGGCTCAGCTGACCAAGATCATCTTCTAAGCTTCCTTCTTGTGTTGGAAGCTATGTAGTTTTAAAAACACCAAAAACAACAAGAAAAAAAAGCTCCCAACCAGACAGCATGGGTGTGTATGTGGGGGGGGGTTGCACCCCGCCCCTGGCTGGGAAGGGACTCTGCATACTCAAATCTGCCCACAGCTTGTAAAGTCAGTTAAATATAGTTGCAGTTGGGCTCTGTGGAACAGCAAATAGGAAAAGAAGGGAAAGCCGGAGGCGGGCTGGTGAAAAACACTTCAAAGTAATTTATTTTGACGCTTTTTAAAGGGTTCTTTGTAAATGCACTTTTAAATAGTAGTTCTGTTTCCTTGAATCCATGCAGAGGCCCAAATGGGCTGGATTCAGGGAGCTGGCTGCCGTGGATGTGCTCAGCTGCCTGTGTTGGGACAGCTGCCTGCCCAAGTTCAGGTGACGGCAGAGGCCAGCCTGTGAGCCCCCCCATGCCCCACCCTTCACGGTCCTCTGTGCGTGGCCGAGCCCCCACCCTGCTGGTGCTGGACCGCTTCTCCAGTTTTCAGACCCAGGAGATGAGTCCAGAGGACCATGATTGTTAGCAGGACAGTTGGTGATAAAGAGGTGGGTCCCTTTCCTTGTTTCCAGGAGCTGACCCCAGGCCCTCTATGGATAGATTTAAGTATATTCTCCCTGGTGGTTGAATAAATCCCACGGCTGCCTTAGACCCTGTGAAGCCCCTTGGGTGAGTGGGGTCCCACGTTGATGCTGGTGTGTACCGCCAGTGGCTCACACTGGAATGTATGTGACTTCACTAGCTCAGATTGCAGAAAGGGCACCAAAGATCTTCCCATGCGTGATCAGGTCTGCATGTCGGCACGTGCTGTTCCTGGTGAAGAGGGTATAAGGATCTATGGCGGCGGGCCTCTGCTCCCTGTCTTTTCTGATTTGGGGGTCCCTTCAGGGTCTTCCTAGAAGCCTTATGCCTTCTTTGCAGTTGGGCACCTACCTAGAGGCCTCACCCCGGCCTGACAAGGCTTTGGCTCCAGGGCCCCACTCCCCCCAGCTCCCCATGGCGGAGGTGCTGGGGACCCTCTTCAACCTGCAGCCCCCTCCTTCAGTGAGGGCTTCCCAAGGACTCTGCTTGTCCTGAACATATCTCTCAACTGGAGCTTTTCACACCACTGTTCAGAATTTGCCATTGTCTACTAAGTCTCACCAACCTTCCATTGACTCTAGATCGGGCTCCCTGAGCAAGGAACTGCAGCTTCGGCACTCTGGTTTCTGAAGCGTTGCTCACCCCAGCATCATAACCTCCATCCACAGAATCGTGAACCTGCTGCCAGGAATCATGCAAACAATTGTTTCACATCCTTGCTCTGCGGACTGCCACATCATTCCTCAAGACAGTCCCAGAACCCGATGGCTGGGCATCTCTCCTGTTAGTGTCTTCTGCCGTCCCTCCTGCCAGTGTCACGGGCCCGCGCGTGGGATCCGTGAAGCAGGGAACACTCCTCACTCATTTTCCATGTCGCCAACAAGCCTGTGTGCAGCAGACGGAGCATATTTTAGCCCCGAAGGCACCGATACTCTGGTGACCTTCGGGCACTTGCTCTCAGTGGAGTCTTTTCTAGCCTGGCCCCGATTTCCAGCCTCTGCTCCTGTCCAGAGCCTGCCTTCTTTGTAAGTGTCCAGTGAGCAGAATCCATGTGGAAGGGACAGGCAGACCTGCATGCAGCCACATGGGACAGGGCAGTACTGGGGTCAGCAGGAGGACGGTGTGGTTGTCAAGCCCCTCTCCTGGCTCTCATTGGTGGCCCTGGACTGCCTGGTCTTTTGTTTTTTTTTTTTTTTTTTTTTTTGCTTTTTGGGTCACACCCGGCAATGCTCAGGGGTTCTCCTGGCTCTGGACTCAGGGAATCATTCCTGGCGGTGCTCGGGGACCATATGGGATGCCGGGATTGAACCCAGGCCATCACAGGCCGGCTGCTTGCAAGGCAAACGCCCTACCCACTGGGCTATCGCCTCCGCCCCCTGCCTGGTCTTTTGGAAGATCATCAAAATACTCTCGTGCTCCTGGACTCCGTCATGGGAAAAGCTGAAGTTCAGGGTCTCAGGTGCCTCTTAGGTTGGGGATTTGGTCCCAAATGCACTTGCCTTTGGCTTTCTCCTCTTGGCAGTCTGAGGACTTAGGGGGCCTGAGGAACCCCATGGGTTGACTGATCTTCCCTTGACAGTCTGGCCAGCTGGAGGCCCCCGCTCCCCCAAGTTTTTTTTTCCCCTCTTCATTCCAAAATGCCACCTTTGACTCCAGCGCAACGAAAGGTTGAGGACGCTCTACACTGAACAGCCACGGGGCATGCTGTGTCCTGTGGGACTCTCTCGCCTTCTGCCACTGCTTCGGGCCTTTGGGTGTAGGGTCAAGAGCTGGCCTCACCGCCAGTGATGTCCTCGCTCAGCTCTGCCTGCCCAGTGCCACACTTCATTTGGTTTGAATCAGGGGCCACGTGATGCTCGGGACAAGTACCCAGTGTCCAGGAGTCCACACAGCAGGTGCTAGCGTGATAAGCTGGGCGCCTCCCAGCCCAGTGGAGTCAAGGGAGTCAAGAGCAGACTCAGACCAATGTTCTGTGCCCTCCCTGCTGAATGTTCTGAGCCAGTTCTTCTCTGTCAAAGCCCACGAGGTCTTGACGTTTTCCTCTTTTCAACTTTTTTGTATAATTTAAATAGATGTGAATGTTTATGAGATGCTTATTTAGCTTTGTGTACCTAAATATATGTATCTGTATCTACCTACCTACCTACCTACCCCTACCTACCTACCTACCCACCTACCTACCTACCTACCTACCTACCTACCTACCTACCTAATTGAATCACCATGAGATTCACAGTTACAAAGTTGTTCATGACTGGGTTTCAGCCATGCAATGTTCCATCACCCGCCGCCAAGTGCACTTTTCCTGCCACCAGTGTCCCCAGTTTCTCTCCTGCCTCTGCTCTCCCCACCAGCCTGCCTCTGTGGCAGGCACTCCACTCTCTTTCTTTCTCTCTGCCTCTCTCTCTTTCTCGCTTTGTCATTTTTTTTTTTTTTTTTTGCTTTTTGGGTCACACCCGGCAATGCTCAGGGGTTACTCCTGGCTCTGCACTCAGGAATTACTCCTGGCGGTGCTCGGGGACCATATGGGATGCCGGGATCGAACCCTGGCCGACATGAGCCGGCCACGTGCAAGGCAAACGCCCTACCCGCTGGGCTATCGCCCGGCCCTCGTTTTGTGCATTTTAAAATTAATTTTGATTAGAAAACACCGAGTCGCAGAGTTGTGCATTATACAGTTGTTTCGTGTATGTAGTGTTCCAGAGCCACCAGTGCCACTTGCCCTCCACCAACATCGCAGTTTTCCTCCCAGCCCCAACCTTTCTCTCCTTTGACGCATCACAAATCTACTTTATATTGCTTATTCAATGAGACTTTAAGAAATGGCAAATAGGGTGATAAGAAAACAAATAAGAGCCAGTTTGTGATTAATGTATGATTTTTGACTTATGTAAATAAGAAAATTAAAACCTTTTAATACAGTGTAATAAAATGCCTATTCTCATTTACATATATGTTTTCAACTCTGGAATTAAACTGGAATCTAAAGTATATTACATTAAATTTTATTTTTTTGAATATAATTTTTTAGGTCTTTTTGGGTCACACCCCATGATGCTTAGGGGTTTCTCCTGGCTCTGTACTCAGGAGTTACTCCTGGTGGTGCTTGGGGGACCATATTGGGATGCCGGGATCAAACCCAGGTCGGCCGTATGCAAGGCAAGTGCCCTACCAGCTCGACTATCACTCTGGTCCCCCAAATTTTATTTTATATTTGGATATCATTATTGTTGGAGGACATGTTTAGCTAATCTGGGAGTTTTGTTGTTTTGCTCACTCCCAGCTTAATCTTATTTAAGCCAATGTTCATTCTAATGAGATCTCTCTTCTATGTAAACACTGCTAGAGGGTGTGGCACTTACAGAAGTCACCTTGATTGAATAACTTCTGACTTATACATCTACTAAGACTTCTATGTTTTCTAGATTGGGCACAGCTCCTCTTTATACCCACTGCACCCAACGTGGGACAGTTAGAATTTACCAGGAGACTACCACCCTGGCTACGCTGAGACTAAAGGTAGACTATAGGAAGGATCATACTAGTTTGCTCTAAGCAGGCGAGTATGACCCTTTCAGTACATGAGAACAAGACACTCAGAATCACCCTGGTGCAGATAATAATAAGGACCTTGTGGGTACCATCTAGATTACATGAAGCTCATGAAGTTAAGATGTATTACTTTATATCAGCCCCCTCTCTCTCCAGTGTTTTACATAAGAGATAATCTCGGATTAGTCCTTGGTGTAACCTTTGTTTATACCTGCAATAAGGTGTGGCACTACACTCTGTTTAGGGTTCTTTGTTGGCATGACAACCTCCCTATTGGATTACTTTGGTGTATATAAGGGGCTGACTTGAGGCCCCTTCACCTTTTGCCTTTTGGTTCCTCAGCCTTCAGCCTTTGGCTCCTGAGGCTTTTGGCTTTTGGCTTTTGGCTTTCTTCTTTGTGGGATCTCTCCTTGTGAGCGCTCATTCCCCTTGGAAGCTTTTTCTTCTTTACACGTGGTGGTCGCCATCTTGGCCTACACGTGGCTGGGGTTCTAGCCTGGAATCCTAAGCACCGGGCTTTTCCTTTTGCTGATTTGTATGCCTGAACCTGTGGTAAGTAAAGCCTTTTTAAAACTGCATCGGATTCCTGAGTTTTAATCCGTTCCTCGCCGGCTCGGAGGTAGAAGGGAACTCGCTTCCTGGCACTGTCGGGGACCCCGGTTGGGCGCCCGACAATTATGATAATATTGTCTCACCTGTCATTAATAAAACTTTCAAAGCAATTCTGTGTTAATATATTGTGGATTTTACATGAAATAGGTGAGGTCTTTATATGTGAATTCCCTCCCCCACTTTATATAAATACTGTGGTTTACAAAGTTGTGCATGATGATTTGTTACAGGCTTCCAGTATTCCAACACCAACCTACCACCATTACACCTTCCCTCCACCATGTCTCCAATTTCCCCGACCACCCCTTAGGCCTGTTCCCATAGCAGGGCCTCAGTAATTTATTTTATATTGCTTGTTATCAATAATTTGCTAACAGAATGATCAAAATATGTTTCCTTAGAAGAAAATTAGTGTAAATGGTTATATCTCATCATGGAGCCATTAAGTCCTTGTATAAGAGATTACTAAGATGTTGTGACAGATTAAACCATCCATGGTTATGTTTTGCTCATCGAGATTGGTTGCCTTCTAAGTTATATCCCATCCACTGTGGAGTGCTACTACTGGTTTGCCAGTGTTGTAGAATTTGAGATATCGCTCCAGGTAGTCCAGAATTTTTAACAGGGTGGTACAGCTGGAGTTAGATTTTTAACTGGGTTGTTGCTTTGGGATGTGGACTCAATTGCTGGGGCTTCTGGAAGTACAGGGAAGTGTGGCGAGGTAGCCCCTCCCCACCCTGAGAAAGCCTGGAGGTTTCAGTTACAAAACTCGCATACTTGAATTTTCGGCAGGTTAATTTCTTGGTGAGGTTTGTCCCAAACCGGTGGAGTCCAGGTGGGGGCAGAGCGGCGATTTTGGAGTATGGGATCTAGGGGCCGTTTGGGTGGGCTCAGAGCTGACCCATCTCCCAGGTCCATTTTGTGAATTTTGTAATTTGTAAAAATTAAACGATTATGGGGCCAGAGAGATAGCACAGAGGTTAGGACACTTGTTTTGCATGTGGCCAGTCTTAGTTTGATCTCCCAGCACTGCCAGGAGTGATCCTGAGTACAGAGCCAGGAGTAAGCCCACCCCAATCCCCATCACACTATTGCAGTTTCATCTGGTGGTGTGTGTGCGCGATCTGCCGCACCTAAGGCAGCACACCATTCATTCCTGCTTCTGTGTGATACTTGTTTCTGAATACACTGCGATTCTTTTATAAGGTTTCCCATTCCTGAATATTTGACATCCCACTCTTATTCACAGTGCTTTGGGGACATTTTCAGAGTGTCACCAGCCAGGCCGTCCTCATTCATCTTCAGGGATGAGTGAGTCCAGCATTGGAATCTCATTGATGTTAGTGGTTTTGCCCCTTGCCATTCCCAGCAGCACTGACTCACCTGTGCTAACGGCAGGTTTCGGTAGGTGTTTAAGCTTCGGCTCTTTCCGAGGTGTAAAGGCTGATCTCACTGTGTCTGATAATTCACCTCCCCTGTCCCTTGTGTCGGTCACTGGCAACTCACGTTCCATCCCTGGTCTCGACTTGTTCCTACCTGTGGACTTTTAAGAGTCATTGATAAGTTCTAACCAGTAAACTTTTCTGTTCTACATGTGCTCCAGCTGTTGTTACTACTAGATAATGATGATGATTGATGATGATGATGATGATGATGATGATGATGATGATGATGATGATGATGACGAGCGATGGTAAAGCAAACCCTTGAGAAATGGAGCCAAAGCAAATCTGTCCATGGTTGTTTTGTTTTGTTTTGGGCCTTATTCCAAGATCTGCACTCAGGCGTCACTCTTGCTGGCGCTCAGGGGACCATATAAGGTGCCGGGGGATATAACCTGGGCCAGCCACATGCAAGGCAAGTGCCTTAGCTGCCGCACTATCGCTCCTGTTTGTGCTTCTTGCCGCCGACTCAGAATTGAAGCAGGGTGTTCTCTCATGCTGGGGTCTGCCTCCACCTCTCCCTGCCATGCTCACGGGACCCTGCTCCAGGGCGACCTCACTCCTGTCTACGTGGACGCCCCTCCTAATCTTGTGTCTCTTCTTCCCCCACCTGCGGCAGGTTCCCTTTTTTTTTTTTTTTTTTTGTTTGTTTTTTGGGTCACACCGGTGATGCTCAGGGGTTACTCCCTGGCTCTGCACTCAGGAATTACTCCTGGCGGTGCTTGGGAGACCGTATGGGATGCCGGGGATCGAACCTGGGCCGGCATGGGCCGGCTGCGTGCAAAGGCAAACACCCTACCCGCTGGGCTATCGCTCCGGCCCCAGGTCCCCTTTCTTTGTGCCTCTGTTGTCATTGTGTCCCCAGCCAGGGTCTGCTTTGTTCTGGTGGCCACAGGGACGGCGTCAAGAGGCTGAGCTTTTGGTACCCAACTCATCCAGGTGGCACCCTTCTCCCTGGCTCTGCATCCGTCTACAGTCGTCTTCTGCCTTGGTGACCCAGTTTGCTTAAGCATCCCAGGGACTCCTGCTGGCGTGATTCCCAGCCTTGCTGCCTCCTGAGGCAGGGGATGCTGAGAGGACTCTGCAGGGGAAGACACAGGGGGCGCTCTGGTTTGCAGGGGGTCAGAACTGAGCAAATCTGGGGTCTCCTGACAGGCTGAGTTCTGGAGCCGGCACCTGACCTCAGGCGGGAGCTCTGATTGGTAGGTGCCTGTGTGTATCTCGGAGTGAGGGGGGCCACGGGCACTCGCAGGGGTGGGAGGGCTTCTGAGAAGCTGCTGGCGGTGTGTGTGGGGGGGTGTTGGGGGTGGTGGTGGGACGGGCTGGGATCTCCTGCTGGCCCCAAACCTGGTCGTTCCTGATGGTGCAGTCCAAGCGCAAGAGACCAGAGACTCCTTCCCGCCTGGCCCTGCCCGGCCCTGCCTGACCTTTGCTGCGCCACTCCTCATTCCTGCGGGTCCCGGTCCTTCCCTGTGGGGCTCACAGGTGGCAGCACCCTGTTTCCCGCAGTCCAGGGCTAGGCCCAGACTGCTGGGTCAGGGGAAGTATCCCGGGATCTGTGGGGGACCCTGCTCAGGGGCAGCAGCTGGTGGCCTTTGCACGTCGTGGGATAGTGTCCCTTGTCTCTTTCTGCCCTGTCCGCATCCACACACCTACTCTGCGGGCAGGCAGCCCCGATTTGCAGCGGGTCCCCTTCCAACTGAGGGCCAGGCCTTCTGTGTATTATTTTTGGGGCGGGGAATGGGCTTCCTGTGTGACAGGTCTGAGTCCCAGCCCGCCCGCGTGTTGGGGACGTGCCTTCCTTCAGCGTCTCCCCTTTGTCCTGAGGCCTGGGGCGCACACTGGAGAGGCTGGCAGCGGGCCCACGGCGACAGGCGTCAGCGTGGAGAATGGGGCCTTTGTTGGGGTTCCGCGGTCGCGCACCTCCGCCTGCTCGGGAACACAGGCGCCCTTTGTGGGGCCCCCACCCCCACAGGCACTCACTGCCAAGTGGGTGTCAGGAGCCTGAAACCAGAACCAGAGGGGCCCAAAGTCACACTGTGCGTGTGAGGCAGAGAGACCCCCTTTCAACATCCCAGGTTGAAGCCGGTTTCCTTGATGGCTCCTGTAACTGCCCCGGGGTCCCTCGGGTCTTTCCCTCCCTACCTGGGTCTTCGCTTCCTGAACTCAGAGACCGCCACCAGTTCGGATGGACCATTCCATAGGAGGGTTGTGGGACATCCCCCTTGCCCCAGGGGTCGTGACACCTTGCAGAGTTTCATGACATCCTGTGGAGCTGGAGCAGCCCCTGCAGGCCTGGGCCACACTGCTGGGGGCTTTGCATCTGAGCCCCACAGCCAGTGTGTGTCTTGGACCACAGTGCCCGCCCCCCCCCCGCCCCCCCAAGGCTGCACTTTCCAGATTCAGCAGCGATTCTGGCCCGTGGCTGAGGCAGTCATTTGCTTGTGGGTCAGGGATCCTGGAGTGGAGGGAGGAAGCGGATGGTGCCTGGGGCAGCTTCCTGTGCCATTGGACTGGAGAGCAGAGCACCCATTCCACCTCCCTGGGAGCACTCCCCTCCGCCTTCCTGGAGCACACCCTCATCATCTCCCCAGAGCACCTCCCCCCACCCCAAGCACTGCCTCACTCCCTGGAGCACCTCCCCACTTCCTCTCCAGCAACCCCTGCCTCTCTTAGAGCACCCCCCCATCACCTCCCTGGAGCAACCCCCACCAACTCCAGACCACTTCCCACCTCCCCTGGGGCACTCCATCTCAGGAGCACCTCACCTCCCCTGGAGCACCTCACCTCCTCCGGAGCAACCCCGCCTTTCCTGGAGCACTCCCATCACCTCCCTGGAGCAACCCTCCTCCCCAGAGCACTCCTCACCTTCCCGCCCTCTTTACTTGCTGTTCAGACACTTAGAGGTGTGCCCAGGACTTCTCTGACCTGTCCATGGAGGTGCTGGGCTGAGCCCGCTGTTTGTTTGATTTCTTGGTTTTTTATTGTTGATGTTGTTTTGGGGGGCTACATTTGGTGGTTCTCAGGGACTCTATGGGGTGCTGAGTCTGCCAGGTGCAGACAGGTGCTTGAAGCCCTGGCTGTTTCTCTGGCCCCCAATATACCCTGAGCCCTTGTAGCTCTTTATTTCAGACCTCAGGGACCTGCAGGAGCGGCAGCTGTCCTCTGGACATTATCTCTGGGAAGGGCACTGCTCTCCAACCCCGCTGTTCTCACACGTCTTCCCAAAGCCTCGTGGACTGTCTGGGCGTGGAACGCTTCCCGTGGCGGAGATTCCATCCCGGCCCAATCACGTCTGAAGTGATTCAGCTGGGGTGGCTCTTAGTGCCCAAAGCAGAGTGTGTGAGTTATGTGTGTTTGAGTGTGTGGATTAGCGTGTGTGGACAAGTTTGAGAGCTAGTGTGCACATGTGTGTTTTTGTGTGGACGAGTATGTGTCTGTGTGAGTGTGCACATGTGTGTTTTTGTGTGGACGAGTATGTGTCTGTGTGAGTGTGTGTGCCTTTGTGTTTGTGTGTGAATGAATGGGCATGTGTGTTGATGAGTGTATGGAGTTAGTGCGTAAGCATATCTCTGTATTTGAGTCTGTATGAGTGTATGAGTGTGTGTCTGTAAGTGTGTATGTTAGAGTTGTATGAGTGTATGAGTGCATGAGTATGTGTGTATGAGAGTTAGGGTGTGTATGAGTGTGTGAATATGTCTGTCAGTGTGTGTGAGTTTATGAGTGTATCTTTGAGTATGAGTGAGCGTATGTATGAGTGAATGTGTGTGCATGAGTGTGTATGAGTGTGTGTGTGAATGTGTGTATGAGTGTGTTTGAATGTGTGTGAGTATGTCCGTGTGGGAGCATATGTATGATTGTGTGAGTGTGTGTATCTGTGTGTGTGGAGTATGTGAATGTGTCTGTGAATGTGTACGAGAGCATGTGTAAGTGTGTGAGTGAATGACTGTGTATATATGAGTATATGTATGAGTGTCTGAGTGTATGATTGTGAGTGTGTGTGTGAATGTGTGTACGTACATGCAGTGCTGGGACGGGACCCCGGGCTCCCTCTGTCACCCAGCTGTGCTGTTCCCAGACTCACATTCCCAGCTCCTGTGCAGTGTATTCTGCTCCTCTCACCTCCACGGTGTCTGGGATGCCTTCACTCCTGTGCTTAACTTCTTGCTCCATTTGTCAAAAAACCTTGGATGGCTGCGTGTGGTTATGGCAGTGCCACCCCTAGTCACATTTCTGAATCACACCCGCCCACCATGTGCCTTGTTGAGAAATGCAGGGCCAAAGGGCTGGAGGGAGCAGGTGAGAGGAGGCCCGGCTGGTGCTGGAGAGAGCGGGCATCCTTCCTCTGGTGCGGGGGAGCCGGTGTCCTCCCCAGGGATAGTGGGCCTCCTTTTCCCCCTGGAAGTGGGCATCTTTCTCCCTGTGCTGGAGGGAGTGGGCATCTGCCGTAGACCCTGCAGGAACGTCCCCCAGTAGCCTGTGCCGATGCAGGTGGGCACACGCGTGCAGGCTGCTGCAGGGACTGTGTCCGTTTCTGTCACTGTGGCCAGTCTGGGACATGCTGCTGCTGTGGTGTGTCGCGTGCAGCAAGTCACGCTGCTCCACAGGCCTGGTCTTCGGCTCCATAGTGTCTGCTGGTGTCGCACCCCTGGGTCTGTAGCCCGAGCCCCATCCTCTCTGATCTGTGGGTAGCTTCTCTGCACCATCGACTCACACGGATCTAATAACCCACAGTAGCCTGGGCTCGCCTGGGGCAACTCTCCTGCCTCCCTCACCTGCGCAGATACAGGCCCCTCTCCTGCCTGCCTCACCTGCGCAGATACAGGCTCCTCTCCTGCCTGCCTCACCTGCGCAGATACAGGCTCCTCTCCTGCCTGCCTCACCTGCGCAGATACAGGCCCCCTCTCCTGCCTGCTTCACCTGCGCAGATAAAGGATCCTGTCCTGCCTCCCTCACCTGCGCAGATACAGGCTCCACTCCTGCCTCCCTCACCTGCGCAGATACAGGCTCCACTCCTGCCTCCCTCACCTGCAGATACAGGCTCCTCTCCTGCCTCCCTCACCTGCGCAGATACAGGCTCCTCTCCTGCCTCCCTCACCTGCGCAGATACAGGCTCCTCTCCTGCCTCCCTCACCTGCGCAGATACAGGCTCCTCTCCTGCCTCCTTCACCTGCGCAGATACAGGCTCCCTGTCCTGCCTGCCTCACCTGTGCAGATACAGGCTCCTGTCCTGCCTCCCTCACATGCGCAGATACAGGCTCCATTCTTGCCTTCCTCACCTGCGCAGATACAGGCTCCTTTCCTGCCTCCCTCACCTGCGCAGATACAGGCTCCTTTCCTGCCTCCCTCACCTGCGCAGATACAGGCTCCACTCCTGCCTCCCTCACCTGCGCAGATACAGGCTCCACTCCTGCCTCCCTCACCTCGCGCAGATACAGGCTCCTGTCCTGCCTCCCTCACCTGCGCAGATAAAGGCTCCTGTCCTGCCTCCCTCACCTGCACAGATACAGGCTCCTCTCCTGCCTCCCTCACATGCGCAGATACAGGCTCCATTCTTGCCTTCCTCACCTGCGCAGATACAGGCTCCTTTCCTGCCTCCCTCACCTGTGCAGATACAGGCCCCCTCTCCTGCCTGCCTCACCTGCGCAGATAAAGGCCCTGTCCTGCCTCCCTCACCTGCGCAGATACAGGCTCCTGTCCTGCCTCCCCACCTCCGCAGATACAGGCTCCACTCTTGCCTTCCTCACCTGCGCAGATACAGGCTCCTCACCTGCCTCCCTCACCTGCGCAGATACAGGCTCCACTCCTGCCTCCCTCACCTGCGCAGATACAGGCTCCTGTCCTGCCTCCCTCACCTGCAGATACAGGCTCCTGTCCTGCCTCCCTCACCTGCGCAGATACAGGCTCCTGTCCTGCCTCCCTCACCTGCACAGATACAGGCCCCTCTCCTGCCTCCCTCACCTGTGCAGATACAGGCTCCTCTCCTGCCTCCCTCACCTGCGCAGATACAGGCTCCCTGTCCTGCCTCCCTCACCTGTGCAGATACAGGCTCCTGTCCTGCCCGCCTCACCTGCGCAGATACAGGCTCCTCTCCTGCCTCCCTCACCTGTGCAGACACAGGCTCCTCTCCTGCCTCCCCTCACCTGCACAGATACAGGCTCCTCTCCTGCCTCCCCTCACCTGTGCAGATACAGGCTCCTGTCCTGCCTGCCTCACCTGCGCAGATACAGGCTCCTCTCCTTCCTCCCCTCACCTGTGCAGACACAGGCTCCTCTCCTGCCTCCCTCACCTGCGCAGATACAGGCTCCTGTCCTGCCTCCCTCACCTGCACAGATACAGGCCCCTCTCCTGCCTCCCTCACCTGTGCAGATACAGGCTCCTGTCCTGCCTGCCTCACCTGCGCGGATACAGGCTCCTCTCCTGCCTCCCTCACCTGCGCAGATACAGGCCCCTCTCCTGCCTCCCTCACCTGTGCAGATACAGGCTCCTGTCCTGCCTGCCTCACCTGCACAGATACAGGCTCCTCTCCCTGCCTGCCTCACCTGGCGCAGATACAGGCCCCTCTCCTGCCTCCCTCACCTGCGCAGATACAGGCTCCTGTCCTGCCTGCCTCACCTCGCGCGGATACAGGCTCCTCTCCTGCCTCCCTCACCTGCACAGATACAGGCTCCTCTCCTGCCTCCCTCACCTGTGCAGATACAGGCTTCTGTCCTGCCTGCCTCACCTCGCGCGGATACAGGCTCCTCTTCTGCCTCCCTCACCTGCGCAGATACAGGCCCCTCTCCTGCCTCCCTCACCTGTGCAGATACAGTCTCCTCTCCTGCCTGCCTCACCTGTGCAGATACAGTCTCCTCTCCTGCCTCCCCTCACTTGTGCAGATACAGGCTCCTGTCCTGCCTGCCTCACCTGCACAGATACAGGCTCCTCTCCTGACTGCCTCACCTGCGCAGATACAGGCCCCTCTCCTGCCTCCCTCACCTGTGCAGATACAGGCTCCTGTCCTGCCTCCCTCACCTGCGCAGATACAGGCTCCTGTCCTGCCTGCCTCACCTGGCGCAGATACAGGCTCCTCTCCTGCCTCCCCTCACCTGTGCAGATACAGGCTCCTCCTCCTGCCTCCCTCACCTGCACAGATACAGGCCCCCTCTCCTGCCTCCCTCACCTGTGCAGATACAGGCTCCTGTCCTGCCTCCCTCACCTGCGCAGATACAGGCCCCTCTCCTGCCTCCCTCACCTGTGCAGATACAGGCTCCTCTCCTGCCTCCCTCACCTGCGCAGATACAGGCTCCTGTCCTGCCTCCCTCACCTGTGCAGATACAGGCTCCTGTCCTGCCTCCCTCACCTGCACAGATACAGGCTCCTCTCCTGCCTCCCCTCACCTGCGCAGATACAGGCTCCTCTCCTGCCTCCCTCACCTGTGCAGATACAGGCTCCCTCTCCTGCCTCCTTCACCTGCACAGATATAGGCTCCTGTCCTGCCTCCCCCACCTGCACAGATACACGCTCCTCTCCTGCCTCCCTCACCTGCACAGATACAGGCCCCCTCTCCTGCCTCCCTCACCTGTGCAGATACAGGCTCCCTGTCCTGCCTGCCTCACCTGCACAGATACAGGCTCCTCTCCTGCCTGCCTCACCTGCGCAGATACAGGCCCCTCTCCTGCCTCCCTCACCTGTGCAGATACAGGCTCCTGTCCTGCCTGCCTCACCTGCACAGATACAGGCTCCTCTCCTGCCTGCCCTCACCTGCGCAGATACAGGCCCCTCCTCCTGCCTCCCTCACCTGCGCAGATACAGGCTCCTGTCCTGCCTGCCTCACCTGCGCGGATACAGGCTCCTCTCCTGCCTCCCTCACCTGCACAGATACAGGCTCCTCTCCTGCCTCCCTCACCTGTGCAGATACAGGCTTCTGTCCTGCCTGCCTCACCTGGCGCCGGATACAGGCTCCTCTTCTGCCTCCCTCACTCCAAGCAGATACAGGCCCCCTCTCCTGCCTCCCTCACCTGTGCAGATACAGTCTCCTCTCCTGCCTGCCTCACCTGTGCAGATACAGTCTCCTCTCCTGCCTCCCCTCACTTTGTGCAGATACAGGCTCCTGTCCTGCCTGCCTCCACCTGCACAGATACAGGCTCCTCTCCTGACTGCCTCACCTGCGCAGATACAGGCCCCTCTCCTGCCTCCCTCACCTGTGCAGATACAGGCTCCTGTCCTGCCTCCCTCACCTGCGCAGATACAGGCTCCTGTCCTGCCTGCCTCACCTGCGCAGATACAGGCTCCTCTCCTGCCTCCCTCACCTGTGCAGATACAGGCTCCTCTCCTGCCTCCCTCACCTGCACAGATACAGGCCCCTCTCCTGCCTCCCTCACCTGTGCAGATACAGGCTCCTGTCCTGCCTCCCTCACCTCTTGCAGATACAGGCCCCCTCCTGCCTCCCTCACCTGTGCAGATACAGGCTCCTCTCCTGCCTCCCTCACCTGCGCAGATACAGGCTCCTGTCCTGCCTCCCTCACCTGTGCAGATACAGGCTCCTGTCCTGCCTCCCTCACCTGCACAGATACAGGCTCCTCTCCTGCCTCCCTCACCTGCGCAGATACAGGCTCCTCTCCTGCCTCCCTCACCTGTGCAGATACAGGCTCCTCTCCTGCCTCCTTCACCTGCACAGATATAGGCTCCTGTCCTGCCTCCCCCACCTGCACAGATACACGCTCCTCTCCTGCCTCCCTCACCTGCACAGATACAGGCTCCTCTCCTGCCTCCCTCACCTGTGCAGATACAGGCTTCTGTCCTGCCTCCCTCACCTGTGCAGATACAGGCCCCTCTCCTGCCTCCCTCACCTGTGCAGATACAGGCCCCTCTCCTGCCTCCCTCACCTGCACAGATTCACGCCTCCTCTCCTGCCTCCCTCACCTGTGCAGGTACAGATATAAGACACAAGACAAAGATAGAGGCTCCACTCCTGCCCGCCTCACCTGCGCAGATATAGGCTGGTTCTTGCTGGAAGATGATATTGGTTCACTCCAGTCTCTGGTGCCTGGATTCACTGTCCTTTCTCTCTGTCCACCTTTAGTTGGTACCTGACGTCCAATCCCGCCTCTCCCCACCCCCCACGCCCCTTTCCTGTGTATCTGCAGCATTTGACCCTGAAGCAGACCTCTGGTGTTCTGTTTTATATGTTGCTCATCCATCTTATGTGCCACTTTTCTACTCCCACCTTTTTGTTTTGTTTTTGTTTCGCTTTTAAGAGCTTTAATATTGTTGTTGTTAAAGAGCCAGAATATTTTTTTTCTTTTTTGGGTCACACCCGGCGATGCCCAGGTGTTGTTGCTGTCGCTGCACTCATTAATTACTCATGGCAGTGGGTGCTTGTGGGACCATATGGGATGTCAGGGATCTAACCTTGGTCAGCCACGTGCAAGGCAAATGCCCTACCTGGACTGTTGCTCAGAAAGAGCCATGATTTACAGAGTTACTGATCATTGCATTTTAGGCACAGGATAACACAACATCAATCTCTCCACCAGTGTCAACTTCCCTACACCAGTGTTTCCAGATTCCCTCCCCTTCCCAACCCGACTCCACCCTTTCCTGTCAACTTGACAGGCATATTACAAAGTTTCAGTGGTTGCCACTTAGATCACCTGTTTTCGTTGTTGTTGAGTCTGTGTTTGGGTATATGGCTAGACCCCTTCATCTATATCACTGAAGCCCTGATGCCTGTTCACCCATTGCTTCCAGTTCCCCTCTTCCCCCCTTGATTTCTTTTTTTCTCTGTCCATGTAGGCTCTAAACACTGGGGTCAAGGGATGATCTAAGCATCCCCTTTTACTGCGGTATATTTCCTCATCCAGCAGTCTGTAGTCCACAGAGAAGAGAGACCATCCTGTGTTTGTCTTTCTTCTGCCTTACCTCACTCAACATAGTGTCTTCTAGTTCCACCCGGGTCATAGCAAATATAACTCAGCAATTCTCCTTTTGGGCATTTACCTCTAGGACATAAAAACACTCTCTCAAAAGGCCACGTGCACACTGGCCCACACTGCTGTGCTCAGCACAACAGCTAAAACAGCTTTCTGTTGAGAAAACCAGTCCATATGTCCCTTTGATCTCCTGAGTTTTCTGTGTCTCTTCCCACTGGGGAAGAGCCCCTGGGGACACTTTGCATGCCCTGGGGAGACAGTGAGCCTAGTTGCTCATTGTCTAAATCCCAAAGCCCTGATTAGGAGCCCTGTGACTCTCAGTAAGTCACTTAATTGCTTCTGCCTAAATGGAATTGTCCTTAATAGGGGAATAATTAGAGTAAATGCCTTAAAGAGTCATTGTGAGGATTACCTAAGTTAATAAGGCTCCCTGCGTGGGACACAGCCTGTCCCTGCAGTGTTAAGTGACTTAGCCATCAGCCTCTTGGGCTGTCCACCAGTCGGGCTGGCTCACACCACTTGGCGGCTTGGGATGAACTGGGTGACATGTATTCTGCTAAACCCGGCTTGCTAATGTGAGCTGCTCGCACCATTGTCTGTCTCTCTTGTGTTCAGACAGTGCTGATTTTGTCATTGCCGCATTCTTTCACTCCACTTGTTGATCCCCCTCCCCTTTGTGTCCTGTCTAACTTCCTAGTGTGTGTTTCGAATGTCTTAAGCAGGCAGCCAGCCCAGCCCATGGGATCCAGGAGGTATACATCCTTGGTAATTAAATGCAAATGCTGGTAATCTTAGTTAAGCTGTCATGGAATGGTTTTTGAACTGTTAAATTATCATTGGATTCTTTTCCTAGTTCAAATAACTATCAACTAATTTGTAAGACCAAGAGCAGGCTCCCGCTGCTGGCAGAGATTGGTTGGAGGTAGGCTCTGACCCCTAGACAGTTAGCCACACAGAGCGAGCCAGAGAAACTGCCATGTAAAACTTAAAGAGAAAGAAGTGAGTAATGTTGAGAGATTTTCAACAAATTCGAGTAGATTTGATTTAGGAAGTTTCTTCCCAAAGGTTAGAAAATACATCCTATTTAGTTGCCTGATATTTTAATTAAATATCCAATAAACTAACAAAATGTACTAGGCTGTGAATTTGTAGCTTGGCCGCTTGTCCGGGACTGCAGAGATAGTATTGGGCTTGAGAGCTTGCCTTGTCAGCAAGCAGCTGGCCCCAGTGTGACCTGTCACACTGCCAGGGATGACCCCTGAGCACAGAGCCAGGAGAAAGCCCTGAGCACCTCTAGGTGTGCCCCCCCATCTCCCCAAGGGTTGCATTAATGCACACAAAAGGAAATAACTTGTATTTACTTATTTTTTGAGGTGTGGACCACACCTGGCAGTGCTCAGGACTTACTCCTGGCTCATGCTTAGGGATCACTCCTGGCAGTGCTGGGGATCAAACTGGAAATAGCTGCATGCAAGGCAAGTGCCCTTCCCGCTAAGCTGGCTCTCTGGCCCCGAATATAAGATTTGTTAATTACTTCATTAAAATTGCTGCGATAAATTTCTGTAAGTATTAAGTAAATTTTCATTGAAAGGAATGCCTACATAGTTTTCCCTTTTAAACCTTTGTCTACTAGGAAATTTAAATTTGCACACTGGTTCATAATCTATTTCTGGCCTCACACTTCTAAGATACATAGTGAAGAATGACAGTGTAATGTGATTGCCAGAGGCCAGGGAGAATGGCAGTGGGCTAAGCACAGCTTTTGTGCACAGGAGATCTG
Source organism: Cryptotis parvus (assembly GCA_021461705.1). Classification (NCBI taxonomy): domain Eukaryota; kingdom Metazoa; phylum Chordata; class Mammalia; order Eulipotyphla; family Soricidae; genus Cryptotis; species Cryptotis parvus. The sequence continues at coordinate 5,815 of JAJIBD010007600.1, read as the reverse complement.
GTCGGATGCCCGGCAGCCATTGTCCTCCATCTGTCGAGGGTAATCCCAGTGCACAGAGGCAGGAGTGTCCTGAGCAGAGGCAGGAGTAATCCCTGAGCACTGACCAAAAAACCAAAAGCTGATATGTGATTGCTCATATAATGGCAAGAGAGTTTTGATTCTTTGTCTTCTTATTGGAGTGTACATTATTTTTTTTTTTTTTTTTGGGATCACACCTGGCAATGCTCAGGGGATGCTCTGGCTCTGTACTCAGGAATTACTCCTGGTAGTGCTCAGGGAAACATATGGGATTCTGGGGATCGAATCCAGATCAACCACGTGCAAGGCAAATGCCTTCCCTGTTGTACTGTCTGGCCTAGTTGTACATTCCTTAAGGATGGTCATGAGTCTTGTCCATTCTTTTGTTGGTCATAATCTATTGTGTTATTTTTAGATATTAATATATGTTTGCCAATGAATTGGCTGCCCTGGGGATGATCTGTTTTTAACCTTCAAAAAATATATGCCAGATTTCTTCTTTAATTCCCAGCCTAGTAGCATAGAAATCTTTCTATGCATGTGTGTGTGCGTGTGCACACACAAAACACACACACACTCAGAGTATATATAGTAGAACATTTTGTTTAGTATACTTGAAGGTGGTTTGACTAAGCAGTCATTCTTGTTTCATAGTTTTGTTCTGTTTTGGGGGGGAACACACCCAGCAGAGCTCAGGACTTATTTCTGGTTCTGTGCTCAGGGACAACTCCTGGTGGGGCTTTGGGGATCATTTGGGGTGCTGGGGATCAAATTCGGGTTAGCTATTTGTAAATCAGGCACCCTATCTGCTGTCCTCTGGCTCCAGCTCCCAATAAGGAATCATTCTTAATAGTGGGCTACTGTAAGAGTGATTCAGTTCTTACAGTTTTGTACTGAACTTTAGAGTTTTTACATGCACTAGTTAATTGGAAAGCTTAACAATGCTGCCGCGTCTTGTTTCTGTTGAGACGTTTTGCTTTTGATTGAAGGGAGAAATATTATGGAAATAACACTGTCCTTAGGATTAGACAAATTGTTTTCATAGTCTGCCAAGTTCTCTAACTAGCCATATGACCTTGAACAGGGATTTAAGCTTTCTGAACTTCACATTTTCTAATCCGGGAAAATGGGGATGGGATCAGCTAGTTCCCCAGGATGTTGTAAGATATTAATAGAAATAAACAGCTTAGAAGACCTAAGGAATTATAGAAACCCTAAGGAATTATAGAAGTACAGATGTTATTTTGATAGAAATAGTAGCAACTATGTAGAAGACTGTATGTGCGTGTTAATGTAAGGGTGAGTTAACCATGTCTACTAAGAGGTGGTGATTTATCTGAATTTCAGGATTAATTGATGTGTTAGGAAAAAAATTGGTTAGAAGCTGGAGCAATAGTATAGCAGGTAAAGCATTTGCTTTGTACATGACTGACCGGGTTTCATCCCTGGCACCTCATATGGCCCCCTAAGGGCTGCTGGGAGCAATTCTGAGTCAGGAGTAAACCCTGAGCATCATTGGGTGAGCGCCCCCAAAAAAAAAAAATATAACAAAGAGATGCTCTGAAGTGTTGGGGATGCCGCTGGGGTTCCCAACAGTACCAGGACAGAAGTTCTCTTCTACCTCCGAGGCCACTGGGGGAACAGATGAAAACTCAAGAGTTCAGCGCAGTTCCAAAAAAGGCTTTTAATAGTACAAAAACTCTACCACTGCAATCCAATGTAATGAAAGAACTTTAGCTCTGGTCAGAACTTAGACCATACGAGAGAGCCCAAGTCTCCCACCAAAGAGAGAGGATCTCACCCGAGAGGAGTCCTACCCAAAAGAAGAAAAGGAACCGGGGCCTCAAGTCAGTCCCCTTATATACATCAAAGTAATCCTATCTGTGGACAGGGAGTGTCCTGTCAACCAAGAACCCTAAACAGAGTGTAGAAGGGTGGTGCCACACCCTATTATAGGTATAAACAAAGGGTTAGCCAAGCACTAATCCCTTCCTCTGAGATTATCTCTTATGTAAAACACTGGAGAGGGGGCTGATATAAAGTAATACATCTTAATTTCATGGGCTTCATGTAATCTAGATGATACCCACAAGGTCCTTCTTGTTTATTATCTGCACCAGGGGTGATTCTGAGTATCCTGTTCTCCGTATACTGAAAGGGTCACACTTGCCTGTGTGAGGGCAAACTAGTATGATCCTTCCTATAATCTTAGAGATAGTCTCAGCATAGCCAGGTTGGTAGTTCTAACTGTATGCCACCCACATGGCAGAGCCTGGCAAGCTACCCATGTCGTATTTGACATGCCAAAAACCAGTAACAATTAGACCTCATTTCCATGACCTGATGGAATGATTTGAGGCTCTTTATGTTCCTGGAGCAAGTAGATGCCCTTGGGCTCTACTAGCATGAGACAGAACATATGGAGATGTTACTGGCGCCCGCTCAAGCAAATGATGATGAATGGGAAAACAAGTGATACCAGGGTGATTCTGAGTATCCTGTTCTCTGTATACTGAAAGGGTCACACTCACCTGCGTGGGGAAAACTAGTATGATCCTTCCTATAATCTTAAAGATAATCTCAATATAGCCAGGTTGGTAATCTCCTGGTAAATTCTAACTGTCCCACGCTGGGTGCAGTGGGTCTAAAGAGGAGCTGTGCCCAATCTAGAAAACATAGACGTCTTAGTAGATGTATAATAAGTTATTCAGTCAAGGTGACTTCTGTAACTGCCACACCCTCTAGCAGTGTTTACATAGAAGAGAGATCTCATTAGGATGAGCCTTGGCTTAAGAACACGTAAGTCGATTAAACTGTGAGTGGGTAAAACAGCAAAGCTCCCAGACTAGCTAAACCTGTCATCCAACACTGAAGTTTTCCAAGTATATGATCCAGATCTATAGGAGGAAGCCAAGTATCCCAAACACTCAAGCCTGTTCAGAGAGAAAATAGTGGGAAGTGAATTAGAGATAAAGTCTCAGGAGATTAGGCTGAAAGGTGCTAAGGTTTGCATAGTGTAGGTCAGGGTTGGGGCTAAACCCTGAGTGATGGGGAAGGGGAAGAGGGGACGGGTGGGGCTAGAGCTGAAGGCTGTGTGACCCTGAGGGCTCATGTGGCCCATCTGTGTTAGGGTGCATGCTCATTTTCCACATAAGGAGGCTCCTGTACCCACATCCCACCTGCCTGTGCGCCCTTCACAGGTAGGTCACCACTGGTACAACCTTGGTGTTTCTACCCTCCTTGCACTGGTGGCCTGAAAAATGTCTGGGTGAAGAAGTTTCCAAGCCTGAGCACTGCTGACGAAAGAAAAGCCAAACAGGGTAGGAGCCATAGCACAGTGGGGAGAACCCCTGCTTTGCACATAGTTCAATCCCCCGAGCCCCTGAGCCTGGAGAGAATTTCCTGAGTGCAGAGCCAGGAGTAAGTCCTGAGCACCACCAGGGTGTGGCCCCGAAAGAACAAAAACAAAAACATGCAAAACCCCATCAGAAGTCAAACAATGAAACTGGAAATCATCAACCTTGGCCAAGTGGGAACCGTTCCTGAGTGTCTTGGGATAAACCATGCCCTCATGTCTTCAGGGCTGAGCACTGCACATGAGCTGGGGTTTTGGGATATGTGACTGCTCCTTTCCTCAGTGATTTAAACATTTCTGGTCGGGGATGGTGTGGGCATATCCAGTGATGCTCAGGGCCGGCTCCTGACTCTGAGCTCAGGATTCACGCCTGGCAGTGCTTGGGGCTCTAACCCAGGTCAGCCATGTGCCAGGCAGCCTTAGCCCTGTCTGTTCTCAGCACCCCCTCTGTCGGGTAACGCCGCAGGGGTCCCCCGACAGTGTCAGGACAGAGGTTCTCTTCTACCTCCGAGGGACGCCGGAGAACAGATGAAAACTCATGAGTCGGGCGCAGTTCCAAAAAGGCTTTTAATAGTACCAAAGCTCTTCCACAGCACTCCAATATAATGAACAAACTTTAGCTCTGGTCCGAACTTAGACCATACAAAAGAGTCTAAGTCTCCCACCAAAGAGAGAGGATCTCACCCGAGCTGAGTCCTACCCAGAAGAAGGAGCAAAAGGCTAAAGAGCAAAAAGCCAAAAGCCAAAAGCCAAAGGCCGAGGAGCCAAAAACCACAGGAGCCAAAAAGCCGAAACCTAAAAGCCCAAAGGTGAAGGGGCCTCAAGTCAGCCCCCTTATATACACCAAAGTAATCCAACTGGGAGGGTCATGTCAACAAAGAACTCTAAACAGAGTGTAGTGCCACACCCTATTGCAGGTATAAACAAAGGTTATGCCAAGGTCTAATCCTTTCTACCAAGATTATCTCTTATGTAAAACACTGGAGAGAGGGGCTGGTATAAAGTAATACATCTTAACTTCATGAGCTTCATGTAATCTAGATGGTACCCACAAGGTCCTTCTTATTATTATCTGCACCAGGGTGATTCTGAGTATCTTGTTCTCGTGTACTGAAAGGGTCACACTCGCCTGCTTAGAGCAAACTAGTATGATCCTTCCTATCAGTGTATCACTGTATCACTGTCTTCCTGTTCATCATCAATTTGCTCGAGCGGGCACCAGTAACATCTCCATATGACCTGTCTCATGCAAGTAGGAGCCCAAGGGCACCTGCTTGCTCCAGGAACATAAAGAGCCTCAAACCATTCCATCAGGTCATGGGAATGAGGTCTATAATTGTTACTGGTATTTGACATATCAAATACGACACGGGTAGCTTGCCAGGCTCTGCCGTGCAGGTAGCATACTCTTGTAGTCATCTCAAAATCCAGCATTTATTGATGAACCGCACGAGCGGGACTGTGATAGGCTGGTCTGCTGGGTGGAGTTCTGACGAGGGGAAATCCGGATGTGGAAAATGGGAGGCCCCTCTTGGAGTGGGGGTCATCTGGCTTGTTGTGAGGCTCTGCTGGGGTGGCGGGTCAGGGCTAGAAACTGCCATCCCTCCCGGGGTGCCTCATGGGAGCGGCTGGGCACAAGGAGAGCCAGTAGCAGCTCTGCCCCATGTCTGTGAGTCTCTCGGTAAGGCTGTAATGACCTTCATTAGATCTCAGTTAGTACCCAAACGTGGATTTCATGATTTAACTCTTCATTTTATCTGTGCAAAGTGGGCATTTGTTTGCCAACCACTGGGCAGCCTATAGACCTTCCAAAGTCCATGGAAGATCCTTCCTATAGTCTTCCTATCGTCTCAGCGTAGCCAGGGGTGGTAGTCTCCTGGTAATTCTAACTGTCCCACGTTGGGTGCAGTGGGTATAAAGAGGAGCGCAGCCCAATCTAGAAAACATAGAAGTCTTAGTAGATGTATAAGTCAGAAGTTATTCAATCAAGGTGACTTCTGTAAGTGCCACACCCTCTAGCAGTGTTTACATAGAAGAGAGGTCTCATTAGGAATGAACCTTGACTTAAATAGATTAAGCTGGGAGTGGGCAAAACAACAAAACTCCCAGAAGAGCTAAACCTGTCCTTCAACACCCCTCAGATGGCTTTTTGGTGCTTTTCCCAGAAGTCTGTGTGCTGGTTAGAAATGTCCTCATCTACAAAAAGACAGTTTTGAGCTCACTCTGACCAAGTCAAGAGCCAGTGAGCGCCTACAATGCAGGCCCTGCTCAGAACTCTGCCCACGCTCATGCCCACACCAAGCGCTTTTCTGTCTGTCCACACACGCCTGAGCTTTAGGGGCTCCAGCTCTCTGGCCAGCACTGTCCCTTTTATGCTGTGGTACTTTGCTTTGCGTTTCACCTCTCCATCAGCGATTTGAAGCCACTCGAGTCATAGTTGTT